>PVIC010003777.1:33521-54241 GCA_004025085.1 Thryonomys swinderianus | reverse complement strand
CACCAGGACCAGGATGCTTTTAGGAAAGTTGACCAAATAAAGAACAGATCACTTCTCTGCCACCTATGCTAACTCAGAGCAAGGAAAATAATAAAAATTTTAGATAATTCTGATCTATTTTTCTTCTCCCCCCCCCAGTAATGGAGATCAACTCAAAAACTTGTGCTTGCAAGGCAGGTGCTGGAACCATTGAGGAAAATCCCCAGGCCTCTTTATTATTTATGACTTTAAAATCTATATTTACTAGTCATATGAGCTTATCTTTTTATTTGCATTATGTCTTTAGCTTTGGAATTAAAATTAACTGGCTGGGGGCCAGAGGGTTAGCTCAGTGGTTCCGGCACCTGCCCCTCACAGGCGCAAGGTCCTGAGTTCGATCCCTGGAAACCACATACAATGCTGGGCATGGAGACTCACGCCCACCAACAATCAACCACATACCACAGTGCCGGGCATGGTGGCTCACGCCTGTAATCCCAGCACTCAGGAGGCTGAGGCAGGAGGATTGCTGAGTTCAAGGTTTGCCTGGACTACACAGTGAGCTCAGAGCCAGCCTGAACTACAAAGTGAGACCTTGTCTCAAAAAAAAAAAAAGAAAAAAATTTAACTGGCTGAGTATTTAGCTCAGTGGGACCCACCTGCCAGAGCTATAGTTAAGGTTTGTCATTAAAATCTCTTTCAGCTTTAAAAACATGCTATGAAAAATAATGTCTTAGAGAATAAAGAAAACCTTTTATATAACTCTCTCTCCAAGGATCATTATATTAAATTCTTAAATATATGTGCATATAAAGATGACTTTTGTGAGGACATTCCTAATAATTTCGTGAAACAGCAAGAGTTTTGAAGTAGAAGGATGAGAATAAATCGACTACTGAAACATAGTTACAAAGTACACATCTAGGGTAAACCTGTATATTAGTTAGAGCTACTCAGTCATATTTAATGCTCATGTGTGGATCTCCAAAAATAGCCAAATTAATCTAGAACTATTAAGCCAAGGAATTTAACTCAAGCTCTGTATTTTCTAGGGAGAGAGAGAAATATTTGTCCTCTGATGCCTTCCAATGCTTCTGAACTATACCTCTTTAGTCAGTGTCCACCATATGCTGGTAATGGAAGGTAATTATTAATTTTACATAGTGTCATGAGATACCCATGGATGGAATAACATGCACCCAATAAAAATAAAGTTTATACAGAATAAAAATATAGCTTTAATGAGGAATCTAAAATAATGTTAGTTCTGAAGAAGCATTATATGCAGTTGTGCCTATAGTATGATGCCACTATATTAAAAATCAATACATAGTTTGTGTCTATATAAAATGCATAAGACATGTGAGCTTTGGGTCTTCCATATTTACAGCCATCAGTCTTTTCTGCAAAGTCAGTATAATCCCCACTGAGTTTCCCTAAGCTCTCCAGGCTTCCCCTAATCGTCTGCAAGTGGATACAGTCTCTTCTGTAGCACCTTCTTCAAGGCCTGACTCCCCCAATCTCCTCATTCCTGGGAGAACCATTAGCACGCAGCTGTTAGTGTAAAGAACTCTACTAGCTAAGCATTAATCAGGGGAATTCAGCCATCCAAACCTAGCTAGAAGAGACCAGATTTCCTTATCTTTTTATTAATTTATTATAAAGCTACAAAATGTAAAGTTTTCTAGTTTTCCATTCAGAATAAGTGAGTGGGTAGAACAAATACTATATCCAGAAATTACTGATGAGCAGTCTTTGGATCACTGGGTAATTGTCCGGCCCCAAAGAGAACTGTAGTCTCGCTCTCTTTCTCAGTTTCCTTCCCTGGCTGGGAGGTAAATGACTGTTCTACTGTGTGCTTCCACCTTGCTAGTTCCCAAAAACAATGGGATCATTCAGCTGTGTTAAACATATATTTACATAAGGATGAAAGTTCCTCCACAGTGAGTCATGTTTGTGAGGCAAATCTTTTGTATTGGGTATTTGTTACACTAACAGACCGTAGCACAGTAGGATGAATATTTACATACACACAATGAAAACTTTTAGGTATTACCAAAAGGGAACACTGATAAAACCCTGCTGTAGTGGAAGGAATTTCCAGAACATAACCAAAAAACCCATAGTCTTCACTGCTCTCACCTACACTTCCGGAAGCTGGCTGAAGGAAGCGCCAGGTGAAAGGTAAAGGCATACTTCAAGTGATTTTTGCAGTAGTGAGGGTTACACAATCTAAATATTTAAATGAACTTAAATACTTGGCAAAAGGATTTAGTGAAGTAAATTATACTTCACTAAAATAGTGAGTTCTGTTTTGCAACTGCAAGTGCTTATAAATGTCTATTTGAAGGTACAGAAAGCCAAAAAGTGTGGAGCATGAGAAGAATTAGTTACAAAACAGCCCTAGTTTGTTGGAGGTTGCGTCAACCCTAGGAGTAAACTGCATCACACCCCATTCCCAGCGCTTCCCGGGCAGCCTCGTCCCTCCAAGGCTCTCTGGGAGAGGCGCGCTTTTTCTTCCTCAAGAGAATGTGCTGCACTCATGCAAATGTGTGTCTTCTGTCCCCAAAGAGCTGCGCGCTGCCACGTGCGCTGCCACGTGCGCTGCCACGTGCGCTGCCACGTGGGGCTCAAGCCGCTCTGGCAACCTGGAAGGAGGAACCTTGCACATTTGCCCTTAGGGAAACTATCCTTAGGCCTCCAGGCCTTGCTGTGGCGTCGCGGGTGCTGGACCCTCATCGGTAAGCCCCTCCCTCCTCCTTCCCTGCATCCTCCCAGCTCCCTATTTTTACCTCTTTGAACCCTAAAACTTTTTGACAAACCTCTGCTTACAATATACTAGATTTATGCTTATAGCCAAATGCTCTGGGAAATGTTTGCTTCAATATATACTTATAAACTCTAATTATCTTTAAAATTCTCAAACTAAAAGGAAAAATAGGTGAACTATAGTTTTCCAGTGTTTTTTACTGTTATTAATTAAAGAAGAATCCGTAGAAATAGAAAATAGTAAGCAAAAGGGCTGGATAATTCCACCCTGCCGGAAACCTCTATTGCATTAAGCATGCACTATATATTACTGCTCACAGGTTTTTGTTTGTATATGTAATTTTTCTATGAAACACGCAATACAATCAAAAATAGCTTCAGACTAATACGGTTCCTCCCCCTCCTCTCTGGTCAGAGCAAATGTAGAGCATTGCTTTTCCTCAAAATTCTCCCCATTTCTTTCCCAGATTAGACAAGGCTGTTCTTCGCTGTTCACTTGTTCAACCCAACCCGTAAACGCTCGATGCGTCCGATGAGCTCACGAGGTGGGGGCAGCCATCCACGGAGGCTCGGCTGCGCTGCTGGGCCCGCAAACGTGTGTCTGACTCGTGTTTTCCTCACAGCCCGGGTTGGGCTGTTTAGGGCCTGCTCGTGACTGGGTGTCTGTAGTCCCAGGTACACGTCACCGAAGCAGGCGTGGACATCACACGGTAACTGCCCCTGACCGGTTTTCACCTCGAACGAACCGCTAACTCCCAGAACTGACTGCCCTTCGTGGGGTCATTTATTCATAGCATTTGAGACACTCTTGCACGTACGTGCGGGGTGAGTGCTGGGAATCACGTCCCTGCCAGTGAAGTGCCTGCCTCTCAGGGCGACAGCAAAGGCTACAACCCAAATAACCGCACTGGAACTAGGGAGAAAGACGCTCTAGACAGCCTGAGCAGAGTTTCACCCAATCTTTTCAAACTCTAGGAACACACGGCTTCACAGAAAGAAAGTAACTAATTTTTTTTTTCATGACTTTAGAAACTGTATAGATTTCCTTTCAAAATTCTGAAAAATAAGGCTGGAACTCAGAAATATGTCATGTGGGATGATCTGTGCCTTTCCCAAAATAGTCCTCCCAAGACGGTCTGAAACTGCTAGGGAGAGGCGGCAGGGGTGGCGTGTTACCACCTTCAGTCACTGTGACACAACTCCGCAGAAAATCAATTTAAAGAGTGAAAATATTTATTTTGGCTCATGGTTTTCGCGGTGGGAGGATACAGTAGAGAAGCTGCTTGCTTCGTGACAGAGAGGAAGCACAGGCACAGGTGCAGAAAGAAGTGGGCAATGGACAGGAGACAAAATGTACCCTTCAGATCCATGACCTTAGTTGCCTGCATCACCCAGTTCGCCCCAGCTTCCTGATAAGCCCACTGAGCTAAGAACTGATCCATGGATGAATGCACTTGATAAAGGATTCGTGATTTAGTCACTTTCCAAAAGGCACAGCCCTAGATATCACTATGTTACTGACCAAGCTAATGTTTTGGGAGAATATTTCAGATCTAAACCATAGTAGCAAGGATGCTATTGCCAGTGTTTGCATAAAAAAGAAGCTCAATGAATATTTGGTGAATTAGACCAGTTAAGGTCTCGCACCACCATAGGTCAGAGCAGAGAATATTCTATAACTCTTCCATTGATGTGGATTCAGCAAAGACTGAGGTGTAAAAAATGTGACTCTGGTGACAAGAATGGAAAATGAAAGCCCCTCCCCTGAACCTGAACTTGGGTTGGGTTCACACTGCTGGCTTTACAAAGCGAATTTTGTAGCAAAATGAAAATAATAATAGTGATGATGATGATGATGATGATGATGATGATGATGATGATGATGGCAAGATATGGTATGCAAACTTAGAGGTCATTGTCAGACCTCATAGAGTTTAGATGACTGCTTTGGCTTATAGCAAAATAAAACATTTCCCAGGCATAGTACACTTCTAGACTTACAATAATATTGTGTCCAGAAAATTCCATCATAAATTGAAAATATCATAAGGGAGGACACATTTAATTTACTTACCCTACAGAACATCATAGCCAGCAACACAGTGCACTGTACAGTATTAGTCATTTCCCCTTGTGGTTGCATACATGTTTGGAAGAGAATATTCTTTCTCATATTGCTAGCCCAGGAATAGGTTCAACTTCAGAATTTAAGGTACGGCTTGTACTTGTGTATGGCTTATTCACCACTACAAAGCGGAAAACCTCTACCTGTGACTGTTGTAAGTTAGTGGAAGTCCATATAACTTTACCATTACATATAAAACACAGACCACTAATTCAAGGTAGGGGTTTGTATTGTGGCAAATGACAAATGGCTGTAAGTTTCAGGTGTCTGTAGAAGGAATGCTGACAGTTTTCTGTGATCTAGCCCCTGGTTTGGTCTATGTAGAGACAAACTGGGTATCCAGGTGTGGCAACCACACAGGAAAGTGTCCTGGTAGGTCAATAGCATAGAGCAGGTGCCTGGAGAACAGAGACAAGGCACAGCTGTTTGGCGCAGAGCAGGAGATGGGAAGAACACTTCATCTGCCACAGAACTCAGCTGGCTTAGCTGCTATTCTTGCAAATTGGTCTATGTCAAATACATAATTCAGGGACTAAATTTAAAACCAAAAAGGAGCCATGATTTTTGGAATAGTCTTTAAACATTCTAGGCATAGCAAACTCCCCTCCCCCGCCACAGCCAGACATCTTCTGAGGCTGAAAAGGAATTTTCTCTAAGCAGAAAAGTCAGAAGAGAATTCTTCAAAGATCCTAGAGGGCAATTCATTTGTTAGCAGGAAAAGAAAGTTCAAGAGCCTCAGAGACTACATGTAGAGAAAAATACTTGGACTATCAAGTTGAGAGGGTGTTATC
Organism: Thryonomys swinderianus; assembly: GCA_004025085.1. Classification (NCBI taxonomy): domain Eukaryota; kingdom Metazoa; phylum Chordata; class Mammalia; order Rodentia; family Thryonomyidae; genus Thryonomys; species Thryonomys swinderianus. The sequence goes on along the minus strand of PVIC010003777.1, from coordinate 48,577 downwards.
TTAGATAATGCATAAAAATACAGTAACGAGGTGGAAATTATACTCAAAGCTAAACCAGCAAGGGTCTATCAAAGACATAACCTTGTAAAACAAGGACTAAGAGAACTGGTGTGTATGTACATAATGCATGATATGTGTGTGCCTTTTTGTATTAATACAAAACAGTTGTCAAAAAAAAAATTTGACAGTGGCTGTGGCGGTACAGGACACCCAGCAGTCCCGGTCTGCAATCGAATGATTTCCTGAGACGAGTCTTATCAAGCTCGGAAGTTTGGTGATCTTGCTACCGGCACCTATATGTCATCCTGAATTGGCGCCATCCCCGCCCCCCATCCTTGCCTTCTGGGGGTATTTCTTCTGGGCCCCAGGAACCCAAAGCTCCCGAGCTTAATTTCCCAGATTGTGTGAGGTTTCTCCTGTTTCTAGGCCCTTGCACACCGTCTCCTTGCAGCTGGAAACCTCCCTTCCCAGCCTGCCCAACACCTGTCACTTCTTGAAAGAAAACTTCATGGCCTTTCAAACACCAAAAGATCCTTCTCTGAAAAGATACTTCCTTGAGATTCCATATTTGCTCCCAGATTCAGGATTTTAAAAGGCAGAAAGCTGAAGCCAAAAGACAATTTCAAAGAAGCCCAAATGCTAATCCCCATGTACTTGTGAAAGAAGATAAATAAATAACTATACCTAAATTCTGACTCAAAGGAAGTTCATCACAGTCGGTGACGTTCTGCAGGGAACCACTAAAGCTACTATCGCCGTTTATTTATGCTGCCAGGCTCCTATGGAGAGCAGAAAAGAATATGAATCAGGTGACTGTGGAAACAATAACGAAGACCCGCTGTTTCTGCAGGTGTAAACCAGACCCTGCTAAGAAGAGAAACAGATTTCTTTGGGTTAAATCCATGTTGTCACTAAGAAAATAATCACTGAATGGAAACAAAGCTTATGTACGTGAGGGTGGAGGGGCAAGAGAGAGGGCAGTGAAGTGGGAAATATAAGAATCAAGATATATCCTGTAGAGGTATAAATTCTCAGTGATGAATGTGAAAATAATGTATACTTAAAATGTACCAATAAACTCAATTTAAAAAAAAAAGAAAATAGTTACTGTATGTCCTCAGGAGCTGTAATTAGTTAATAAGGCACTAGGAGTCCCACACCGCCCCAGGGGGAGACCGAGGCAGAGCTGCAGGACACTGCATTCCCCATCACCTTTAGTCCACTAGAGTGGAGAGAGACCCGCCGGAGATCGTAGGGTGCAAGAAACAGCCAAAGACATAAGCATCCCCTTCCTGCGGAAGAGAGCAGATCAAGCATAGGTATGAACCGAGTAGAACCAGTTCAGGAATGGCGAAGCATACAAAGAGACTGTATCAATTAAGAACCCAGCAGGATACAAATGGCCTCTGCTCACACCAGGAAGACGCAAGAAGACTCAACATAGTGCAGAAACCACATGGGGCTAGTAGAGTCCTTGGCACGGTCACAGCAAATGTAACTGCCTCTAGGTCTGGGTGGACAGGGTGGTTGCTACCGCCCATGGAGGCTGTGTGGGAAGAGCCACATGGCAGGAGTTTGACATCTGTGGTGGCAGGACACACCTGGCAGAAAGTGACATGCAGGAGGCAACTGACCTCCTACCCCCTACTAATTCCATCCTAGAGCCAAGGCCATCAGTGGTACAGAATCCATAGTTATCATCCTGGTGCCCAAAGCAGAGCAGAGCAGTGTACACGGTCTGGAGGACGCACCGAAGGCATCTGACATGTAAGCATTGCATGGTGAAAGCCTACACCTTGCAGTCATTTTCTTCGATGTACAAAGAAAATTCCAGCTACTTAGAAGCTGAATCTTGACAGTGTTTTAAAACACTGGTGATGTAAGGGGGACAGGCTTGGTGGCACACATTAAGCTCAGCACTTAGGAGGCTTAGGCAGGAGGCCAGTTTGAGTTACAGAGAAAGACCCTGTCTCAACAACAACAACAACAACAAAAAAGCAACAAAAATCAGGCATGGAGTTAGATGAAATCTCAGTGTTATTTTCATCTACCTCTTTAGAATGACCAGTGATGTCGAATATTTCTTCATATGCTTCTTGGCTGCTTTTATTTCTGCCTCTGAGAAGTGTCTGTTCATTTCAGATGCCCATTTTTGAATTGGGTCTCTAAACTTGGGGGAACTGATTTGTTTCAGTTCTTTATATATTCTAGATAGTAGCCCTTTGTCTGACAAACAGCTAGTAAAGATTTTTTTCCCATATTGTTTGTTTTTCAGCTGTGCCAGTGGTTTGTTTTGCTGTGCAGAAGCTTTCTAGCAGGATGGGATCCCTTCTAACTCCACAAAGAATGTCTCCTATTGAAAAATCAACCAGCAATAAATGCTGGTGAGGCTGCGGGGAGAAAGGAATCCTTCTCCACTGCTGGTGGGATTGTAGACTTCTGCAACCATTGTGGAGATCAGTGTGGAGATTTTTCAGTAAACTAGTATTAGAGGTTCCATTTGACCCTGCTATTCTCCTGCTAAGAATATGTTCAAAGGAATTAAAAGAATCATATCGTAAAGACATATGTACATCTATGTTCATAGCAGCTCAGTTTGTGACAGCCCAATCTTGGAAACAATCCAGATGCCCCTCAATTGGAGGCTGGATAAAGAAGATGTGTTTTTTTATAAAATGGAGTATTACTCTGACATAAAGAATGACAAGTTTGAGTCATTTATGTACTAATGAACACACCTTGAGGACACACTAGTAAGTGAAATAAATAGATCACAGATATGTAAATACCGTATCTTTTTTCTGGTATGAGAACATATAGATGTAAATGAGTTCTAGAATGTATGATAGATGTTGTGAAATATGAAATATTCAAAGGGAATGTGATAGGGGAAAGTAGTGAGGGGAAACTATAAATATGATCTGGAAAGAAAAAGAAAGCACATGTATATAGGGGGTGAGGGTTGTGCAGTGGGTAGGGAATGGGTAAGAATGAGAATTAACTCATGCCATATACTGGTACAAATTCCCCAGTTTTGGGCATGATTGTGAGCTGTATATAAAACATACCAATAAAGAATTCATTTTAAAAAACAAAAATAAAATAAAATAAAAATCAGGCATGGAGGAACATGGCTATAGTCCCAGCACTCAAGAAGCTGAAGCAGGAGGATTTCTGTGAGCTCAAGTCAGCCCTGAGGTACATAGTGCAAGAACTATGTAGCAAAACCCTCTCTCATAAAAACAAAACAAAACTATTACTGAAATCACATTGGTTAAATTTTTGCTCCACCAATAAATGGTCATGTCACCTGGGACAAGTTATCTCAATGTTGTAAGACTGACTTACCTATAAAATAGGTGTATTCATAATATTTATTTATAGGTTTATTGAAATTCAATAAAGTACCCAACATAATGGTTAATAGTGTATGATAGATGCTTAATAAATGCTCATAGTAAATTTCCTGCTGTTGCTGTCATTGGCCCATGTCATTTGATGTCTTCTGATTTAAAAAGGCTAAAATGTTATTCAGGTTGTCAAATAATTAAATATTATTTAAAAAGGCTAAAATGTGTCATTCTCTGCTGCACCAGGAGGAGGAAAGAGTCAGGTCAGTAAATACGTGAAGACACAGAGGCAGCCAAGAACCCTAGGGTGCCAAGACCTCCAGTGGGGTATTTACAGGAGACAGGGCTGAGCTTCCTGATTGTCTCATGTAGTTTAAAACTTCTACCCTTGAGAAAAGGTTGAGAGGCCCCCAAATTTCTACAGAGGAATTACCAATTACCAAAGGGTGAAATTGAATCTATATAGAACAATCTATGTATTATGTCAAGAAATGAAAATTGTTTGTCAATTGATTGGCAATTGTAGCATATGTCTAAAAGGGCAAAGAAAATAGACTATCTCTGACAAGAGCAAAAGGTCATGGTTTCCATGAAGATTAAGTTCAATAACCATGCGTGACTTCAGTGCAGTTGCAGAAATAGAAGCCATTCAAGTGATTTTTGTGTTTGGGAAGCCAGGATTTTCGACCATGTATCCCAAAAGTACAATTCTTTTTAATAAAGATTCCTGTTTTGACAACCTGACAAAACTAAGTTTAAAACTGAAAATGAGTATTGGCAAGTTAACAGATCTCTGTGGATCCATGAGTGATAAGGTTTAGCATCAGATAAAAAATACAGAGCAGAGAATGAAGAGGACGGTTTCTGCCAAGGGAATCAGAATGAATTGAGACCATTACGGGACGAATACCAAAGACATGTACGACACAAGTGTTGGGCTTAAACATGTTAGTCTTTCATTATCTTGCCTATTTTGACTGTAAAAGTTTCTACACACATTGATAGGTTATGGACTCACTTTTTTATGGATTGCTCATCTTAACTTTTGTCTTAATAAAACAGATTTATTGAAATAGAATTCATATACCATACCACTCATTCATCTATAGTGAGCAATTCAGTATATTTCCCTATATTCATACATATGCACATCCATCACCATAACCCACTTTAGAACATTTCATGACTTCAAGAAGAAATTCTGTGCCCTCTAACTATAACCCTTTGCCCTCCGTTTTCCCCAACCCCCCATCCTTAAACAAACACGAACCTAGTTCCTTTCTCTATTCAGGCTCTTTCATAGAATGGGAATGAAAAGGAGATATTTGGGGACTGTTTTCTTTCATTTATCATGCTTTCAAAGTTTATGCTTTAGCACATATGACTGCTTCACTACATTTTACGGTAGAATAAGATTCCTTTGTATGGAATGCCATATTTTCTTTGTCCACTAATCAGTTGAGGGACACTTGGATTGTTCCTACCTTTTCACTAAGACAGATAATGCACAAATATTTGTTTGGATGTACATGTTCATTTGTCTCAATAGATGCGTGGAGTGGAAATGACAAGTGATATGGTAACTCTACACTTAACTACTTACGGAACTGCCAGATTATTTTCCAAGTGCCTACATAATTTTACCTTCCATTAACTCTGTCATTTTCTTCTATTACTTCTAGATCAGTTACAATGATAGTCAAATTAATATATCAGTAAAAACACAAAAGCCGGGTACTGGTGGCATACACCTGTAATCCCAGCATTCCAGAAGTCTTAGGGAGAAGCATTACAACTTTGAGACCACCTGACCAAGTTAGCAACTCAACCAGACCCTGTATCAAAATAAAAATCTGAAAGAAGGGGTGGGGATTTAGCTCAGTGCAAAAGCCCTGGGTTCAGTGCCCAGTGCCTCAGTCAATCAATAATCAATCAATAAATACATATGTGCAAGTGCACAATATAGTACTGTGTTCATCTCTGCATCAATCATATCTACAAGTAATTCTCCTTTAGAATAAAGGGTCTTTTTTCACTTCCAGATCACTAGTTATCTAAAGCTAGTCACAGTAAATCTTGTGAAGGTTTCACTAAGAATTGCCTCGTCCTTCAGAGTAGCTCTGTGAGATGCACTCACTTTCTTTACTTTGTTCTCAAGAAACAAGTGGCATATGCAGCAGACACAAAGCTTTTCCTTTAAACAGATAGAGAAACAAAAAATATAGGAAAATTTATAACTTGCCCAAAGGTAAATCTAAGTGGTGGTACCTGGGATAGTATCACCTCTGTTCATCTCTTTCCTCAAGGAAGTTATAAACCAGTAGAAACAGATTTCAAATTAATGACAGCAATGCACAGTGCATCATCTATGAATCAGATGGCTAATGAGATAAAATGTCGTGAAATAATATGGCCCTGCACAATGTGAAGTAAAAGGAGTTGGGGAGGACGGCACAGTGGAGAGAGTGGAGGAATCATGGGGAGTATCTCCTGAAGAGAATGAGCAAACACAAACAGAGTCAGCTGGTTCAGTTAAAGTAGGAAATTTTCCACATATTTAACTAAGTAGTAACAGAAGCTTGATTTATAAATACAGGAAGAAAAAATCTGTTCTTTACTTAAGAGACAATAGAGGAAACCCAGCAGAAATTTTGTCAAAGGATTTTCATAGTCTTTCTGTTATTATTTTGGTGGTGCTGTGTGGAGAAAAACGAATAGGAAATGGGAATAGAAACACTAGTTACTAGGCAGAAAAACAGACTAAATATGAAATTACAAATGCCTAAATGCCTGTTCCCAATCAGAGGATATTTGATCTTCAGTAGACACTTGCAGATTCTAGAGTCATGGTTGGCTGTCATACAGGGGAGAGATGTACTAGGTAATACAATGTAATTTAGATAGGAGAAGGTGAGAGGCCCGGCCTCCATCTCAAAGGGGATTTTCTCTACCTAGGTCTGGCTAATCAGGATCTACTGTAGCTTTTCTCAAGAAGGGTGAGTAAAGTCCAGCAGCACACCACAGCTGCTCTAAGACCCGGAAGAGTACAATTTAACACAGAGGAGAGGAAGAAGAGCTCCCACAACCAAGAAAGAACCAACAATAGAACTCAAAGACACTGGAGAAACTGAAGATAGTACCTAGCAAAGAGCAAGTCAGTGTGCGATGCTAACCCAGCTTTCAAGATCTTCCAGAATTTGCTCCACAAACACAAGATAAATTCAGAGAAGATCAGCAGCCCCAGAGAGAAATAGGGATCAGCAATACTAGTATCTCCCCCCCAAAAAAGTTCACACTTGTAATAGTGTGAGATTTTTACTTTGAAAGTTATTCCTCCCACCTGGCAACTTAGATTCAGAGAAGAAATCCCCTGCGGCAACCACTGTATTTAGGCGTGATTAGTCGGGATCCATTTTGCAAAGGGGTTAATTGTTGAAGAATGAGCTGTTTGAGAATCAGAAATCACAGGACAACTGTGCTTCAAATTTCTGGGGAGGAGGGTCACTGCCACAGTGACTAGTTGGGAGGTGGCACAAGAGGCTGTCACAGAGAAGCAGCCCTCTGAGCGGCCTGACGAGTGACAAGCTCAGTTTGAAAAGGATCTGCTGGTCTTGCCCTTGGAGGTGAGAAACCAGACTCGTTGCATGTGGTTTTCTGAGGAAGGTGGGTCTGAAAATGATGCTATTAAATCTAGCAGACTGGTTGTGTGTGTGTGTGTGTGTGTGTGTGTACGCGCGTGCATGCACACGTGCATACACACACACACACACACTGCCCACTTCCAAAGCAGGAGATTAAGGTGTGGCAAAATGGCTAGGCAAGAGGGCGTGATTTGTCAATCATAGATTTCCAGGACATATGCCCAGAATATGCCCCCACAGCTCTGAACCAGGACCACCAGAGAATGCTATCCTCGGTTCTTCTCATAAGAACCTAATTTGCTTTTGGGGCTTTTTCAAATTTTGTTTTGTTTTGTTTTTTCTGAGACAGAGTCTTGCTTTGTAGTTCAGGCTGACCCTGAGCTCACTATGTAGTCCAGGCAAGCCTTGAACTCAGCAATCCTCCTGCCTCTACCTCCCAAGGGCTAGGATTACAGGTGTGAGCCAGCATTGTAGTATGTGATACTGATTGCCAGTGGCGTGAGTTACCATACCCGGTATTGTATGTGGTTACCAGGGATAGAACTAGGGACCTTGTGCATGGTAGGCAGGTGCTGGAACCACCGAGCTAAATCTCCAGCACCTAAGCAGGTTTTTAATAGGACAGCTTAGCTCTGACATCAGCCCAAGGAGTAGGTGATACAAAAGACAGCTGCCCCTGGGCCGGAGATTTAGCTCAGTGGTTCCTGCACCTGCTGCACAAACTCAAGGTCCTGAGTTTGATCCAGGTAACCATATACAATGCTGGGCGTGGTGACTCATGCCCACCAGCAATCAATACCACATACCACAGCGCCGGGCGTGGTGGCTCACACCTGTAATCCCAGCACTTGGGAGGCAGAGCCAGGAGGATTGCTGAGTTGAGGCTTGCCTGGGCTACATAGTGAGCTCAGGGCCAGTGTGAACTACAAAACGAGACCCTGTCTCAAAAAAATATTTATATATATACATATACATATATATATAATATATGTATATATAATTATTTACTGAAATCAGCAGAGAATTTTCCAAATCTAGGAAAGTAATTCAACATTCAAATATAAGAGGCATAAAAAAACCTCAAATATCTACAAGCAGAACATATCTTGACAACATGTCATAATCAAGATTCTAGAAATTTGACAAAAAGAGCTGATAAAAGCAACAAATTACAGCAAACAATTTGTAGCAAAACTATCAGAATAACAGTGGATTTCTTATCACAGGTCTTAAAGGCGTAAGATCTTGTAGTGAATTTTTTTAAACCCTAAGAAAAAGAATTGTCCATCAAGACCTCTATGCCCTAAAAATTCAACCTTGACAGAGAAGTAAAGGGTTTCCTTGGCACATGTATCCTAAGGAAATACAAATGCCCATCAGCTGGAGACTGGATAAAGAAGATGTGGTTCTTCTATAAAATGAAGTATTACTCTGCCTTAAAGAATGATAAGTTTAAGTCATTTATACTCAAATGGACATAGCTTCAGGACATACTGATAAGTGAAATAAATAGGTCACATATGTGTAAATATCGTATCTGTTCTGTAGTATGGGAAACTGAAGATGTTAATGAGTTCTAAAATGTACATTGGATATTGTGAAATAGAAAATATTCAAAGGGAAGTGTGGTGGAGAAGTTAGTAATGAGGGGTAAAGAAAAGTGTGATGGTAATAAAAAAGGGAAACAAAGCTTATGTATTTAGGAGGTGGGAAAAATGAGAATTAAACTGTGTCATGTACTGGTACAAATTCCCAATACCGAGTGTGATCATGATGTGTATATACAATGTACCAATAAAAATAAAAATGTTTAAAAATAAAGTAAAAAACTTGTAAATAAATAAGGAATACATGACAACTTAATCACCATTTCAGAAAATAGCAAAGGGAATCCTAGAGGGTGGAGGGACACCAGCACCAGAGAACCCAAAGAAAAGTTGAAAGAAAGAAAGAAAGAAAGAAAGAAAGAAAGAAAGAAAGAAAGAAAGAAAGAAAGAAAGAAAGAAAGAAAGAAAGAAAGAAAGAAAGAAAGAAAGAAAGAAAGAAAGAAAGAAAGAAAGAAAGAAAGAAGGAAAGAAAGAAAGAAAGAAGAAAGAAAGAAAGAAAGAAAGAAAGAAAGAAAGAAAGAAAGAAAGAAAGAAAGAAAGGAAGAGAGAGAGAGAGAGAGAGAGAGAGAGAGAGAGAAAGAAAGAAAGAAAGAAAGAAAGAAAGAAAGAAAGAAAGAAAGAAAGAAAGAAAGAGAGAAAGAGAGAAAGAGAGAAAGAAAGAAAGAAATTAGTACTGAAAAATAATGCAATAGTAGGATTTGGTGATACCTTACAATAATAACTCTTCTATGTCAATGGTCTTAACTTCCCAAAGATCCAGACTGGCAGATTGGATTAAGAAGGAGGAGGAGGAGGAGATGAAGGAGAAGGAGAGGAAGAGGAGGAAGAAGAGGAAGAAGAAGAAGAAGAAGGAGAAGGAGAAGGAGAAGGAGAAGGAGAAGGAGAAGGAGAAAAAGAAGAAGATGATGATGATGGTGATGATGATGGAGAAGAGGAAGAAGAAGACAAAACTTTATATTGTTCACAGAAGACTCATTTCATCCCAAAAGAAGTAGAATAAGTAAAAGGATGGAAAGTGATACTCCATGCAACCTGAGCCCAAAACCAAGTAGGAATAGTTACCTTATTTTCACACTTTAAGCCAAAAATTGTAGAAGAGACAAGGATTGCCACTATGTAATGATAAAGGGAACAACTCAAACAGAAGAAATAACAATAGTAAATATCTATGCAAACAGTGTTGGGTACTTAACCTCGTAAAACAAAAACTACTGGACATAAAAAGACAAAGAGATAGTGGCACAATCACATCAGTGGAATTCAGCACTCTACTCATGCTTAGAAAGATCAAAGACCAAAAGAAATTAACAAAAAGTTAGAATTAAACCAAACCATTGAAAAAGTAAACAACAAACATTACCTTTTTAAGCCAACAACAGAATACACCTTTTTCTCTGCAGTACGTGAAATGTTCTTGAAAACATATCTTTTCTTAAGCCAGCTAGCGTGCTCAAATACAAAAGTACTAAAATAATCTCCTGGATACTGTCAGATTATAGTAGAATGTAGTCAAACAGCAGCAAAAGAAACCATAGGAGCCCTAGAAATTATACAAAGACATGGAGACTGCACAATATATTATTAAATAATCAGTAGATCACAGAAGAGATCAATCAAGGAAAAAATTTTAAAAACTCCTAGATTGAATTGCAGTGGAAGCATAATATACCAAAGCCTGTGGGACAGAATGAAACCAGTTCTAACAGAAAAGTTTGTAGCTGTGAATGCACATATTAAAAGATCTCAAACGGCTGGGCGTGGTGGCTCACGCCTGTCATCCCAGCACTCGGGAGGCAGAGGCAGGAGGATTGCTGAGTTGAAGGCTTGCCTGGACTACATAGTGAGCTCAAGGCCAGCCTGAACTACAAATCGAGACCCTGTCTCAAAAAAAAAGACCTCTCTTCTGGTACCAGAGTCTTGTAGTCACTATCTCACTGCCTAGACATGATACTTGACACAACTTAACAAAAGAGTGATTTATTTTGGCTTATGTTTTCAGAAGTGTAAATTCTCGCCTGGTGGGCATCATGGTGGATGGGTCTGGTGGAAGAGAACTGCTCACATGATGGCAGAAAGGAATTAAAGAGTGAAGGGACCAGCCAGTGAGAGAGGTAGACTGTTTTTGGTCATTCTATTGACTCACCTCTTCTGATAAGATCTTTCCTTCCCCCTTACAATTAGGTAGCTACAGTGTTCCATGATTAAGTCATGGCCCTGTCGATGACCACAGGAGAGCACTGGGGGATATTCTTGCTATAAACCATAACAATATGTCAGATGGAAATTCATTTAAAGGTGGAAGTGAGTAAACAGCTAGAATTTAGGGGATTCAATTAAGTTAGAAGACACATTTTGGAAATTGTCTAGATGACACAGGTAGCAGGATAGTTGCAGACCTTATTGAAATAGGCCAGTAATAGAAGGATTTAGCATTTTATAATTTAAAATAAAATTTTAGAAATCATAATTATTATTTAAGAGGTCTAAATTAAATTATAGTCATTGGGAAGCAGCAATCCAAGTAAAAATATTAGAAACAAGTTACTTGTGAGCCATTTTGAAATATTTGTAGTTTCACTACACGTAGACAGCCTTGGGTTTGTCCAGTATGCATGTGGCGTTTTCCTGTGTGTTCTTGCGTGTCTTTCATCTGCTTCTCTTGGATCTCTTTCACCTGTTACAGAGCTTATTTTCTGCAAAGCATTGCCCAAGCTTCTTTCCCAGCAGACTTACAATTAGATTGGACAGTAAGACATTGGCAGGACTTTGACGAGTAGGAGGTGGGATGAAGCCTATGTGTGCTTCTCCCGCTGTCCTTGCAACGGTCAGTATTCTAACAAGGGTTGTGTCTCATGAGTGGTGCCAGCTTGTCCTCAGTAGCGGTACTCTTGGTGGCCTCGGCTCCTACGAAGCAACTGTTGCTCCTCAATCTTGGTAAAACCATCTCTTCTTTTTGTCTTTCCAGGCATACAGATACTAGCAACTTCCTGGTTTTACTAATTCCTAGCTCCACAGTTTGTTGTTTGTCCCTTTAGCTCTTCTAAATCTTTTGTAACCAATTCTCCATGTCAAATCCTTTGTCTTAATTACTTGGTTTGGGTTATGTTTTCCTCGCTATACTCTGATTAATTTTTATCATTCCAATTGAAAGTGCCCAAACTGGGATAACAAAGAAATAAATGGAACCCACTGTCAACTTCTGACCTTTAAATTCAGTTGAATAAGATATACAAAACTGTTGCTGGCCAGTAGTAGCTATACACTTATGAAATATAATTCAAAATAAACATCATGTAAAGCCATATGTAAGTAACATAAGAAACAGAAGAGCATTTATGTAAGTTTTCGAGTTGAGAGCAGAGACTGATGTAACACAAGGCATCAAGAGAAGACTTAGGAGAGAAAATAAGATTAGTCCAAACTCTAGAAGATGGAAAACAAGACCACAGAAAACAGAGTCCCCAGCAGCATGATGAAGGGAAGGGCAGAGCATAAAGAAAGAAGCAGGAGAAAGTACAGTGGGCTGCAGGAAGGTCTATGGTCCATGGGTAAATTGATCTGAATAATTAAAGAAGGGTCACACCTCAGTAGTAAGAAGAGAATCATGAGGCTGGGGGCAGGGATCACAGAAATGCTGAATGGCATGGCGTATCCTACAAAAGATAAAGGCTATCATCCCTTTGTCATCTGGTTAATGAAATACAAAAAAGAAGAGTCTGGCCGGGCATGGTGGCTCATGCCTATAATCCCAACACTAGGGAGGCAGAGGCAGAAGTATTGTGCCGGGGCCTGCCGGACAAAACAGCGGGTTTGCGAAGTCGAGGGGTGAGGCTGAGAAAAGAAAAGAAGACAGAATAATGGGATCGGGAGGACCTCTCAGTCAATGCTGAGCAGGCCCCGAGTTTATTTTTAGTGCTCTTTTTATAGTATTTTTAGCTAGAGGGCCCGCATGTGAATCTTTACAATTAGTAAGGGAAAGAATCAACAATTAACACAACTTTGATTTACAGGTGGCATAGAGATAAACTTGTCTACCAGGGAACATCTAATAATCTATAGAATGTGCCCTCCCTATTCCTAAAATTTTTTCCCAGGCAATTAGCAGGTCTCTTATCTTATGCTAAAGTCCAGCTGTGACTCTCAAGGTTCAGGTGTTTGTTATTCTTTAAAACATCTCCCTATTATCTACTCAAAAAGAAGTTACTTCTCTTTGCCATTTTATTTAACCCCTAAAGCAATATCTTTTACCATTAGTGCATGGTCAGAAAATCTAGCAAAGATTATAAAGCAACTTGGTCAGTAAGGAAAGAACAGCAAATTCCTAACAGAAGGAGCAATGGAAGGCAACCCTGGCCAGAGGTGTTTACCTCTTGTCGCCACTGATCCAGCACCCCAAGGCAGCAACTCAGATCCCGTAGTTCAGGATGAGGTTGCAGTTCTCTTGGGAGCTGGGCAGTACCCTTCATAGTGCAGACCTCCTAACTGCTAGTTAGGGCAGCACCCAGTGCAGATCTCCAGGCCTCACAGTGATGACCCCCAGGTTGCTTCCCACAGTATTGCTGAGTTCAAGGCTTGCCTGGGCTACATAGTGAGCTCAGGGCCAGCCTGAACTACAAAGCAAGACCCTGTCTCAAAAACAAAAAAAGAAAGAAAGAAAGAATGAATGAAAGAGAAAAAGAAAGAGAGGAAGGAAGGAAGGGAGGGAGGGAGGGAGGAAGGAAGGAAGGGAGGAAGGACGGACGAAGGAAGGGCCTGTAGTTCAGCTTGTATTCCATTCCCTATCTGCTTTAGAATTTATAAATTTTTAGAGTTTCAGTTGTCCAACTGAAGCCAAGTTCATAATATGTAAGAATCTCCTACAAGATTTAAGATTTGCATTGCTTTTCAGATTTCTAAGTATTTTTTCAGATTATTTACTATAGACCTAAACTTGGGCTGGGCCTAAGATTATGAGGCCAGTTTCCTTTCTTCAATGCCCAATTTACTCCTTTGTAATAAATAAAATGATCCAGGTGTGGCGGCTCATGCCTCTCATCCCAGCACTCAGGAGGCAGGAAGATTGTTGAGTTCAAGGCTTGCCTGGGCTACATAGTGAGCTGAGGGCCAGCCTGAACTTCAGAGCGAGACCCTGCCTCAAAAACAAAACAAGAAACAAAACAAACACACAAATAAATAAATAAATAAGATGACTTCAGGTTGCAGAAGAGTTACAAGAGAGCAGAGTAGTTTCCCTAACAATTAGTTCTAGAATATGCCAATGTGGGTGTAACTCTGACCTTAAAGAAAGAAAGAAGAAATGAAGCAATACTCTTACCATAATATATTAATTGTTTTTCAAAAAAGAAGCATACATAAAACCAAGAAAGAGCTTGTCATTCTGTATTTGATATTTTTTGAGAATGAAAATGAAAAGAAACATTAACACAAAGGTTAAAAATTATTTTAGAATTTATAAGTAGCTTAGCTTGACTGGTGGCTGATGAAATATAATTCTACATTCCATTTTATATTAAAGTGAATTTGTTTTGTCATGTGTATTATAATTCACATTAGAAAAGCTAATAATCATTCTACTGTTACCTCCACTTTCATTGTGGGAAGAACTTGGAAAGGTGATGGCTTAACTCTTATCCAACTCCAGAACAAACTAAAGACTTAATTATAGCCTTTATGTGAAAGCAGGAATAGTACACGTGGAAGTGAAATCTTACCCAGGTTCTCTTTTTTAAGAATGGAAGAGAATAAAAGAAGTGAAGCTGGAAGGGATAGTAGAAGAAGAAATCAAACAACTTCTGCACACTTACAAAGTACTTTTGGTAAAAACTGCTGCAATTTGAGTCTGTGAAAGGATTTTCAACATATTTTGAGGCTATTTTCTTGACTTCTCTAAAAATAATATTTCAGTTCTGGTAATAAGATTATAATAAATATAGTCTATCTAATTTTGTGAAATAAAAACGTGACTTAAGCACAGTTCCCAAAATGTGTAATTTCATTCATGTCTTCCACTGGGAGATGAAAGATATTTAATGGAAGATACATTAGGGAAAAAAAAAACTGTTCAATAGTAGGTAAGTCCAAACTTAGTAGAGTCACATAATCGTGACATTCAGTATATTCAAGCCAGGAAATGAAAAAACAGTAATCCAGAGGGCGTGTGTTCTGAATAACGACATGGCAGGCAAATCAGCTTAATTGTTACACTTCAGCTTGATGGTGATACTGAGTCTCTTGAGCTTAACAAGATTTTCAGCTACTCTTAATCGTTAACTCATTATAACAACTACTGATGTGTCATCCCTGCTATAATTGTTTTAGCTCTTTTTAGCACCTGTTTTGCACTGACTGCTAGTATTAAAAGACAAATGCAAAATGAGACTATTTCTTCTGTGAACTACATGTACACCACTTTTTATAGAACATTTTTAAGCACACATGGACACACACACACACACACA
>PVIC010003777.1:12679-33421 GCA_004025085.1 Thryonomys swinderianus | reverse complement strand
GAGTAGCTGAAAATCTTGTTAAGCTCAAGAGACTCAGTATCACCATCAAGCTGAAGTGTAACAATTAAGCTGATTTGCCTGCCATGTCGTTATTCAGAACACACGCCCTCTGGATTACTGTTTTTTCATTTCCTGGCTTGAATATACTGAATGTCACGATTATGTGACTCTACTAAGTTTGGACTTACCTACTATTGAACAGTTTTTTTTTTCCCTAATGTATCTTCCATTAAATATCTTTCATCTCCCAGTGGAAGACATGAATGAAATTACACATTTTGGGAACTGTGCTTAAGTCACGTTTTTATTTCACAAAATTAGATAGACTATATTTATTATAATCTTATTACCAGAACTGAAATATTATTTTTAGAGAAGTCAAGAAAATAGCCTCAAAATATGTTGAAAATCCTTTCACAGACTCAAATTGCAGCAGTTTTTACCAAAAGTACTTTGTAAGTGTGCAGAAGTTGTTTGATTTCTTCTTCTACTATCCCTTCCAGCTTCACTTCTTTTATTCTCTTCCATTCTTAAAAAAGAGAACCTGGGTAAGATTTCACTTCCACGTGTACTATTCCTGCTTTCACATAAAGGCTATAATTAAGTCTTTAGTTTGTTCTGGAGTTGGATAAGAGTTAAGCCATCACCTTTCCAAGTTCTTCCCACAATGAAAGTGGAGGTAACAGTAGAATGATTATTAGCTTTTCTAATGTGAATTATAATACACATGACAAAACAAATTCACTTTAATATAAAATGGAATGTAGAATTATATTTCATCAGCCACCAGTCAAGCTAAGCTACTTATAAATTCTAAAATAATTTTTAACCTTTGTGTTAATGTTTCTTTTCATTTTCATTCTCAAAAAATATCAAATACAGAATGACAAGCTCTTTCTTGGTTTTATGTATGCTTCTTTTTTGAAAAACAATTAATATATTATGGTAAGAGTATTGCTTCATTTCTTCTTTCTTTCTTTAAGGTCAGAGTTACACCCACATTGGCATATTCTAGAACTAATTGTTAGGGAAACTACTCTGCTCTCTTGTAACTCTTCTGCAACCTGAAGTCATCTTATTTATTTATTTATTTGTGTGTTTGTTTTGTTTCTTGTTTTGTTTTTGAGGCAGGGTCTCGCTCTGAAGTTCAGGCTGGCCCTCAGCTCACTATGTAGCCCAGGCAAGCCTTGAACTCAACAATCTTCCTGCCTCCTGAGTGCTGGGATGAGAGGCATGAGCCGCCACACCTAGATCATTTTATTTATTACAAAGGAGTAAATTGGGCATTGAAGAAAGGAAACTGGCCTCATAATCTTAGGCCCAGCCCAAGTTTAGGTCTATAGTAAATAATCTGAAAAAATACTTAGAAATCTGAAAAGCAATGCAAATCTTAAATCTTGAAGGAGATTCTTACATATTATGAACTTGGCTTCAGTTGGACAACTGAAACTCTAAAAATTTATAAATTCTAAAGCAGATAGGGAATGGAATACAAGCTGAACTACAGGCCCTTCCTTCGTCCGTCCTTCCTCCCTTCCTTCCTTCCTCCCTCCCTCCCTCCCTCCCTCCCTTCCTTCCTTCCTCTCTTTCTTTTTCTCTTTCATTCATTCATTCTTTCTTTCTTTCTTTTTTTGTTTTTGAGACAGGGTCTCGCTTTGTAGTTCAGGCTGGCCCTGAGCTCACTATGTAGCCCAGGCAAGCCTCGAACTCAGCAATACTGTGGGAAGCAACCTGGGGGTCATCACTGTGAGGCCTGGAGATCTGCACTGGGTGCTGCCCTAACTAGCAGTTAGGAGGTCTGCACTATGAAGGGTACTGCCCAGCTCCCAAGAGAACTGCAACCTCATCCTGAACTACGGGATCTGAGTTGCTGCCTTGGGGTGCTGGATCAGTGGCGACAAGAGGTAAACACCTCTGGCCAGGGTTGCCTTCCATTGCTCCTTCTGTTAGGAATTTGCTGTTCTTTCCTTACTGACCAAGTTGCTTTATAATCTTTGCTAGATTTTCTGACCATGCACTAATGGTAAAAGATATTGCTTTAGGGGTTAAATAAAATGGCAAAGAGAAGTAACTTCTTTTTGAGTAGATAATAGGGAGATGTTTTAAAGAATAACAAACACCTGAACCTTGAGAGTCACAGCTGGACTTTAGCATAAGATAAGAGACCTGCTAATTGCCTGGGAAAAAATTTTAGGAATAGGGAGGGCACATTCTATAGATTATTAGATGTTCCCTGGTAGACAAGTTTATCTCTATGCCACCTGTAAATCAAAGTTGTGTTAATTGTTGATTCTTTCCCTTACTAATTGTAAAGATTCACATGCGGGCCCTCTAGCTAAAAATACTATAAAAAGAGCACTAAAAATAAACTCGGGGCCTGCTCAGCATTGACTGAGAGGTCCTCCCGATCCCATTATTCTGTCTTCTTTTCTTTTCTCAGCCTCACCCCTCGACTTCGCAAACCCGCTGTTTTGTCCGGCAGGCCCCGGCACAATACTTCTGCCTCTGCCTCCCTAGTGTTGGGATTATAGGCATGAGCCACCATGCCCGGCCAGACTCTTCTTTTTTGTATTTCATTAACCAGATGACAAAGGGATGATAGCCTTTATCTTTTGTAGGATACGCCATGCCATTCAGCATTTCTGTGATCCCTGCCCCCAGCCTCATGATTCTCTTCTTACTACTGAGGTGTGACCCTTCTTTAATTATTCAGATCAATTTACCCATGGACCATAGACCTTCCTGCAGCCCACTGTACTTTCTCCTGCTTCTTTCTTTATGCTCTGCCCTTCCCTTCATCATGCTGCTGGGGACTCTGTTTTCTGTGGTCTTGTTTTCCATCTTCTAGAGTTTGGACTAATCTTATTTTCTCTCCTAAGTCTTCTCTTGATGCCTTGTGTTACATCAGTCTCTGCTCTCAACTCGAAAACTTACATAAATGCTCTTCTGTTTCTTATGTTACTTACATATGGCTTTACATGATGTTTATTTTGAATTATATTTCATAAGTGTATAGCTACTACTGGCCAGCAACAGTTTTGTATATCTTATTCAACTGAATTTAAAGGTCAGAAGTTGACAGTGGGTTCCATTTATTTCTTTGTTATCCCAGTTTGGGCACTTTCAATTGGAATGATAAAAATTAATCAGAGTATAGCGAGGAAAACATAACCCAAACCAAGTAATTAAGACAAAGGATTTGACATGGAGAATTGGTTACAAAAGATTTAGAAGAGCTAAAGGGACAAACAACAAACTGTGGAGCTAGGAATTAGTAAAACCAGGAAGTTGCTAGTATCTGTATGCCTGGAAAGACAAAAAGAAGAGATGGTTTTACCAAGATTGAGGAGCAACAGTTGCTTCGTAGGAGCCGAGGCCACCAAGAGTACCGCTACTGAGGACAAGCTGGCACCACTCATGAGACACAACCCTTGTTAGAATACTGACCGTTGCAAGGACAGCGGGAGAAGCACACATAGGCTTCATCCCACCTCCTACTCGTCAAAGTCCTGCCAATGTCTTACTGTCCAATCTAATTGTAAGTCTGCTGGGAAAGAAGCTTGGGCAATGCTTTGCAGAAAATAAGCTCTGTAACAGGTGAAAGAGATCCAAGAGAAGCAGATGAAAGACACGCAAGAACACACAGGAAAACGCCACATGCATACTGGACAAACCCAAGGCTGTCTACGTGTAGTGAAACTACAAATATTTCAAAATGGCTCACAAGTAACTTGTTTCTAATATTTTTACTTGGATTGCTGCTTCCCAATGACTATAATTTAATTTAGACCTCTTAAATAATAATTATGATTTCTAAAATTTTATTTTAAATTATAAAATGCTAAATCCTTCTATTACTGGCCTATTTCAATAAGGTCTGCAACTATCCTGCTACCTGTGTCATCTAGACAATTTCCAAAATGTGTCTTCTAACTTAATTGAATCCCCTAAATTCTAGCTGTTTACTCACTTCCACCTTTAAATGAATTTCCATCTGACATATTGTTATGGTTTATAGCATGAATATTCCCCAGTGCTCTCCTGTGGTCATCGACAGGGCCATGACTTAATCATGGAACACTGTAGCTACCTAATTGTAAGGGGGAAGGAAAGATCTTATCAGAAGAGGTGAGTCAATAGAATGACCAAAAACAGTCTACCTCTCTCACTGGCTGGTCCCTTCACTCTTTAATTCCTTTCTGCCATCATGTGAGCAGTTCTCTTCCACCAGACCCATCCACCATGATGCCCACCAGGCGAGAATTTACACTTCTGAAAACATAAGCCAAAATAAATCACTCTTTTGTTAAGTTGTGTCAAGTATCATGTCTAGGCAGTGAGATAGTGACTACAAGACTCTGGTACCAGAAGAGAGGTCTTTTTTTTTGAGACAGGGTCTCGATTTGTAGTTCAGGCTGGCCTTGAGCTCACTATGTAGTCCAGGCAAGCCTTCAACTCAGCAATCCTCCTGCCTCTGCCTCCCGAGTGCTGGGATGACAGGCGTGAGCCACCACGCCCAGCCGTTTGAGATCTTTTAATATGTGCATTCACAGCTACAAACTTTTCTGTTAGAACTGGTTTCATTCTGTCCCACAGGCTTTGGTATATTATGCTTCCACTGCAATTCAATCTAGGAGTTTTTAAAATTTTTTCCTTGATTGATCTCTTCTGTGATCTACTGATTATTTAATAATATATTGTGCAGTCTCCATGTCTTTGTATAATTTCTAGGGCTCCTATGGTTTCTTTTGCTGCTGTTTGACTACATTCTACTATAATCTGACAGTATCCAGGAGATTATTTTAGTACTTTTGTATTTGAGCACGCTAGCTGGCTTAAGAAAAGATATGTTTTCAAGAACATTTCACGTACTGCAGAGAAAAAGGTGTATTCTGTTGTTGGCTTAAAAAGGTAATGTTTGTTGTTTACTTTTTCAATGGTTTGGTTTAATTCTAACTTTTTGTTAATTTCTTTTGGTCTTTGATCTTTCTAAGCATGAGTAGAGTGCTGAATTCCACTGATGTGATTGTGCCACTATCTCTTTGTCTTTTTATGTCCAGTAGTTTTTGTTTTACGAGGTTAAGTACCCAACACTGTTTGCATAGATATTTACTATTGTTATTTCTTCTGTTTGAGTTGTTCCCTTTATCATTACATAGTGGCAATCCTTGTCTCTTCTACAATTTTTGGCTTAAAGTGTGAAAATAAGGTAACTATTCCTACTTGGTTTTGGGCTCAGGTTGCATGGAGTATCACTTTCCATCCTTTTACTTATTCTACTTCTTTTGGGATGAAATGAGTCTTCTGTGAACAATATAAAGTTTTGTCTTCTTCTTCCTCTTCTCCATCATCATCACCATCATCATCATCTTCTTCTTTTTCTCCTTCTCCTTCTCCTTCTCCTTCTCCTTCTCCTTCTCCTTCTTCTTCTTCTTCTTCCTCTTCTTCCTCCTCTTCCTCTCCTTCTCCTTCATCTCCTCCTCCTCCTCCTTCTTAATCCAATCTGCCAGTCTGGATCTTTGGGAAGTTAAGACCATTGACATAGAAGAGTTATTATTGTAAGGTATCACCAAATCCTACTATTGCATTATTTTTCAGTACTAATTTCTTTCTTTCTTTCTCTCTTTCTCTCTTTCTCTCTTTCTTTCTTTCTTTCTTTCTTTCTTTCTTTCTTTCTTTCTTTCTTTCTTTCTTTCTCTCTCTCTCTCTCTCTCTCTCTCTCTCTCTCTTCCTTTCTTTCTTTCTTTCTTTCTTTCTTTCTTTCTTTCTTTCTTTCTTTCTTTCTTTCTTCTTTCTTTCTTTCTTTCCTTCTTTCTTTCTTTCTTTCTTTCTTTCTTTCTTTCTTTCTTTCTTTCTTTCTTTCTTTCTTTCTTTCTTTCTTTCTTTCTTTCTTTCTTTCTTTCTTTCTTTCTTTCTTTCTTTCTTTCTTTCTTTCTTTCAACTTTTCTTTGGGTTCTCTGGTGCTGGTGTCCCTCCACCCTCTAGGATTCCCTTTGCTATTTTCTGAAATGGTGATTAAGTTGTCATGTATTCCTTATTTATTTACAAGTTTTTTACTTTATTTTTAAACATTTTTATTTTTATTGGTACATTGTATATACACATCATGATCACACTCGGTATTGGGAATTTGTACCAGTACATGACACAGTTTAATTCTCATTTTTCCCACCTCCTAAATACATAAGCTTTGTTTCCCTTTTTTATTACCATCACACTTTTCTTTACCCCTCATTACTAACTTCTCCACCACACTTCCCTTTGAATATTTTCTATTTCACAATATCCAATGTACATTTTAGAACTCATTAACATCTTCAGTTTCCCATACTACAGAACAGATACGATATTTACACATATGTGACCTATTTATTTCACTTATCAGTATGTCCTGAAGCTATGTCCATTTGAGTATAAATGACTTAAACTTATCATTCTTTAAGGCAGAGTAATACTTCATTTTATAGAAGAACCACATCTTCTTTATCCAGTCTCCAGCTGATGGGCATTTGTATTTCCTTAGGATACATGTGCCAAGGAAACCCTTTACTTCTCTGTCAAGGTTGAATTTTTAGGGCATAGAGGTCTTGATGGACAATTCTTTTTCTTAGGGTTTAAAAAAATTCACTACAAGATCTTACGCCTTTAAGACCTGTGATAAGAAATCCACTGTTATTCTGATAGTTTTGCTACAAATTGTTTGCTGTAATTTGTTGCTTTTATCAGCTCTTTTTGTCAAATTTCTAGAATCTTGATTATGACATGTTGTCAAGATATGTTCTGCTTGTAGATATTTGAGGTTTTTTTATGCCTCTTATATTTGAATGTTGAATTACTTTCCTAGATTTGGAAAATTCTCTGCTGATTTCAGTAAATAATTATACATACATATATTATATATATGTATATGTATATATATATAAATATTTTTTTGAGACAGGGTCTCGTTTTGTAGTTCACACTGGCCCTGAGCTCACTATGTAGCCCAGGCAAGCCTCAACTCAGCAATCCTCCTGGCTCTGCCTCCCAAGTGCTGGGATTACAGGTGTGAGCCACCACGCCCGGCGCTGTGGTATGTGGTATTGATTGCTGGTGGGCATGAGTCACCACGCCCAGCATTGTATATGGTTACCTGGATCAAACTCAGGACCTTGAGTTTGTGCAGCAGGTGCAGGAACCACTGAGCTAAATCTCCGGCCCAGGGGCAGCTGTCTTTTGTATCACCTACTCCTTGGGCTGATGTCAGAGCTAAGCTGTCCTATTAAAAACCTGCTTAGGTGCTGGAGATTTAGCTCGGTGGTTCCAGCACCTGCCTACCATGCACAAGGTCCCTAGTTCTATCCCTGGTAACCACATACAATACCGGGTATGGTAACTCACGCCACTGGCAATCAGTATCACATACTACAATGCTGGCTCACACCTGTAATCCTAGCCCTTGGGAGGTAGAGGCAGGAGGATTGCTGAGTTCAAGGCTTGCCTGGACTACATAGTGAGCTCAGGGTCAGCCTGAACTACAAAGCAAGACTCTGTCTCAGAAAAAACAAAACAAAACAAAATTTGAAAAAGCCCCAAAAGCAAATTAGGTTCTTATGAGAAGAACCGAGGATAGCATTCTCTGGTGGTCCTGGTTCAGAGCTGTGGGGGCATATTCTGGGCATATGTCCTGGAAATCTATGATTGACAAATCACGCCCTCTTGCCTAGCCATTTTGCCACACCTTAATCTCCTGCTTTGGAAGTGGGCAGTGTGTGTGTGTGTGTGTATGCACGTGTGCATGCACGCGCGTACACACACACACACACACACACACACAACCAGTCTGCTAGATTTAATAGCATCATTTTCAGACCCACCTTCCTCAGAAAACCACATGCAACGAGTCTGGTTTCTCACCTCCAAGGGCAAGACCAGCAGATCCTTTTCAAACTGAGCTTGTCACTCGTCAGGCCGCTCAGAGGGCTGCTTCTCTGTGACAGCCTCTTGTGCCACCTCCCAACTAGTCACTGTGGCAGTGACCCTCCTCCCCAGAAATTTGAAGCACAGTTGTCCTGTGATTTCTGATTCTCAAACAGCTCATTCTTCAACAATTAACCCCTTTGCAAAATGGATCCCGACTAATCACGCCTAAATACAGTGGTTGCCGCAGGGGATTTCTTCTCTGAATCTAAGTTGCCAGGTGGGAGGAATAACTTTCAAAGTAAAAATCTCACACTATTACAAGTGTGAACTTTTTTGGGGGGGAGATACTAGTATTGCTGATCCCTATTTCTCTCTGGGGCTGCTGATCTTCTCTGAATTTATCTTGTGTTTGTGGAGCAAATTCTGGAAGATCTTGAAAGCTGGGTTAGCATCGCACACTGACTTGCTCTTTGCTAGGTACTATCTTCAGTTTCTCCAGTGTCTTTGAGTTCTATTGTTGGTTCTTTCTTGGTTGTGGGAGCTCTTCTTCCTCTCCTCTGTGTTAAATTGTACTCTTCCGGGTCTTAGAGCAGCTGTGGTGTGCTGCTGGACTTTACTCACCCTTCTTGAGAAAAGCTACAGTAGATCCTGATTAGCCAGACCTAGGTAGAGAAAATCCCCTTTGAGATGGAGGCCGGGCCTCTCACCTTCTCCTATCTAAATTACATTGTATTACCTAGTACATCTCTCCCCTGTATGACAGCCAACCATGACTCTAGAATCTGCAAGTGTCTACTGAAGATCAAATATCCTCTGATTGGGAACAGGCATTTAGGCATTTGTAATTTCATATTTAGTCTGTTTTTCTGCCTAGTAACTAGTGTTTCTATTCCCATTTCCTATTCGTTTTTCTCCACACAGCACCACCAAAATAATAACAGAAAGACTATGAAAATCCTTTGACAAAATTTCTGCTGGGTTTCCTCTATTGTCTCTTAAGTAAAGAACAGATTTTTTCTTCCTGTATTTATAAATCAAGCTTCTGTTACTACTTAGTTAAATATGTGGAAAATTTCCTACTTTAACTGAACCAGCTGACCCTGTTTGTGTTTGCTCATTCTCTTCAGGAGATACTCCCCATGGTTCCTCCACTCTCTCCACTGTGCCGTCCTCCCCAACTCCTTTTACTTCACATTGTGCAGGACCATATTATTTCACGACATTTTATCTCATTAGCCATCTGATTCATAGATGATGCACTGTGCATTGCTGTCATTAATTTGAAATCTGATTGTTTCTACTGGTTTATAACTTCCTTGAGGAAAGAGATGAACAGAGGTGATACTATCCCAGGTACCACCACTTAGATTTACCTTTGGGCAAGTTATAAATTTTCCTATATTTTTTGTTTCTCCATCTGTTTAAAGGAAAAGCTTTGTGTCTGCTGCATATGCCACTTGTTTCTTGAGAACAAAGTAAAGAAAGTGAGTGCATCTCACAGAGCTACTCTGAAGGACGAGGCAATTCTTAGTGAAACCTTCACAAGATTTACTGTGACTAGCTTTAGATAACTAGTGATCTGGAAGTGAAAAAAGACCCTTTATTCTAAAGGAGAATTACTTGTAGATATGATTGATGCAGAGATGAACACAGTACTATATTGTGCACTTGCACATATGTATTTATTGATTGATTATTGATTGACTGAGGCACTGGGCACTGAACCCAGGGCTTTTGCACTGAGCTAAATCCCCACCCCTTCTTTCAGATTTTTATTTTGAGACAGGGTCTGGTTGAGTTGCTAACTTGGTCAGGTGGTCTCAAAGTTGTAATGCTTCTCCCTAAGACTTCTGGAATGCTGGGATTACAGGTGTATGCCACCAGTACCCGGCTTTTGTGTTTTTACTGATATATTAATTTGACTATCATTGTAACTGATCTACAAGTAATAGAAGAAAATGACAGAGTTAATGGAAGGTAAAATTATGTAGGCACTTGGAAAATAATCTGGCAGTTCCGTAAGTAGTTAAGTGTAGAGTTACCATATCACTTGTCATTTCCACTCCACGCATCTATTGAGACAAATGAACATGTACATCCAAACAAATATTTGTGCATTATCTGTCTTAGTGAAAAGGTAGGAACAATCCAAGTGTCCCTCAACTGATTAGTGGACAAAGAAAATATGGCATTCCATACAAAGGAATCTTATTCTACCGTAAAATGTAGTGAAGCAGTCATATGTGCTAAAGCATAAACTTTGAAAGCATGATAAATGAAAGAAAACAGTCCCCAAATATCTCCTTTTCATTCCCATTCTATGAAAGAGCCTGAATAGAGAAAGGAACTAGGTTCGTGTTTGTTTAAGGATGGGGGGTTGGGGAAAACGGAGGGCAAAGGGTTATAGTTAGAGGGCACAGAATTTCTTCTTGAAGTCATGAAATGTTCTAAAGTGGGTTATGGTGATGGATGTGCATATGTATGAATATAGGGAAATATACTGAATTGCTCACTATAGATGAATGAGTGGTATGGTATATGAATTCTATTTCAATAAATCTGTTTTATTAAGACAAAAGTTAAGATGAGCAATCCATAAAAAAGTGAGTCCATAACCTATCAATGTGTGTAGAAACTTTTACAGTCAAAATAGGCAAGATAATGAAAGACTAACATGTTTAAGCCCAACACTTGTGTCGTACATGTCTTTGGTATTCGTCCCGTAATGGTCTCAATTCATTCTGATTCCCTTGGCAGAAACCGTCCTCTTCATTCTCTGCTCTGTATTTTTTATCTGATGCTAAACCTTATCACTCATGGATCCACAGAGATCTGTTAACTTGCCAATACTCATTTTCAGTTTTAAACTTAGTTTTGTCAGGTTGTCAAAACAGGAATCTTTATTAAAAAGAATTGTACTTTTGGGATACATGGTCGAAAATCCTGGCTTCCCAAACACAAAAATCACTTGAATGGCTTCTATTTCTGCAACTGCACTGAAGTCACGCATGGTTATTGAACTTAATCTTCATGGAAACCATGACCTTTTGCTCTTGTCAGAGATAGTCTATTTTCTTTGCCCTTTTAGACATATGCTACAATTGCCAATCAATTGACAAACAATTTTCATTTCTTGACATAATACATAGATTGTTCTATATAGATTCAATTTCACCCTTTGGTAATTGGTAATTCCTCTGTAGAAATTTGGGGGCCTCTCAACCTTTTCTCAAGGGTAGAAGTTTTAAACTACATGAGACAATCAGGAAGCTCAGCCCTGTCTCCTGTAAATACCCCACTGGAGGTCTTGGCACCCTAGGGTTCTTGGCTGCCTCTGTGTCTTCACGTATTTACTGACCTGACTCTTTCCTCCTCCTGGTGCAGCAGAGAATGACACATTTTAGCCTTTTTAAATAATATTTAATTATTTGACAACCTGAATAACATTTTAGCCTTTTTAAATCAGAAGACATCAAATGACATGGGCCAATGACAGCAACAGCAGGAAATTTACTATGAGCATTTATTAAGCATCTATCATACACTATTAACCATTATGTTGGGTACTTTATTGAATTTCAATAAACCTATAAATAAATATTATGAATACACCTATTTTATAAGTAAGTCAGTCTTACAACATTGAGATAACTTGTCCCAGGTGACATGACCATTTATTGGTGGAGCAAAAATTTAACCAATGTGATTTCAGTAATAGTTTTGTTTTGTTTTTATGAGAGAGGGTTTTGCTACATAGTTCTTGCACTATGTACCTCAGGGCTGACTTGAGCTCACAGAACTCCTCCTGCTTCAGCTTCTTGAGTGCTGGGACTATAGCCATGTTCCTCCATGCCTGATTTTTATTTTATTTTATTTTTGTTTTTTAAAATGAATTCTTTATTGGTATGTTTTATATACAGCTCACAATCATGCCCAAAACTGGGGAATTTGTACCAGTATATGGCATGAGTTAATTCTCATTCTTACCCATCCCTACCCACTGCACAACCCTCACCCCCTATATACATGTGCTTTCTTTTTCTTTCCAGATCATATTTATAGTTTCCCCTCATTACTTTCCCCTATCACATTCCCTTTGAATATTTCATATTTCACAACATCTATCATACATTCTAGAACTCATTTACATCTATATGTTCTCATACCAGAAAAAAGACACGGTATTTACATATCTGTGATCTATTTATTTCACTTACTAGTGTGTCCTCAAGGTGTGTTCATTAGTACATAAATGACTCAAACTTGTCATTCTTTATGTCAGAGTAATACTCCATTTTATAAAAAAACACATCTTTATCCAGCCTCCAATTGAGGGGCGTCTGGATTGTTTCCAAGATTGGGCTGTCACAAACTGAGCTGCTATGAACATAGATGTACATATGTCTTTACAATATGATTCTTTTAATTCCTTTGAACATATTCTTAGCAGGAGAATAGTAGGGTCAAATGGAACCTCTAATACTAGTTTACTGAAAAATCTCCACACTGATCTCCACAATGGTTGCAGAAGTCTACAATCCCACCAGCAGTGGAGAAGGATTCCTTTCTTTCCGCAGCCTCACCAGCATTTATTGCTGGTTGATTTTTCAATAGGAGACATTCTTTGTGGAGTTAGAAGGGATCCCATCCTGCTAGAAAGCTTCTGCACAGCAAAAGAAACCACTGGCACAGCTGAAAAACAAACAATATGGGAAAAAAATCTTTACTAGCTGTTTGTCAGACAAAGGGCTACTATCTAGAATATATAAAGAACTGAAACAAATCAGTTCCCCCAAGTTTAGAGACCCAATTCAAAAATGGGCATCTGAAATGAACAGACACTTCTCAGAGGCAGAAATAAAAGCAGCCAAGAAGCATATGAAGAAATATTCAACATCACTGGTCATTCTAAAGAGGTAGATGAAAATAACACTGAGATTTCATCTAACTCCATGCCTGATTTTTGTTGCTTTTTTTGTTGTTGTTGTTGTTGTTGTTGAGACAGGGTCTTTCTCTGTAACTCAAACTGGCCTCCTGCCTAAGCCTCCTAAGTGCTGAGCTTAATGTGTGCCACCAAGCCTGTCCCCCTTACATCACCAGTGTTTTAAAACACTGTCAAGATTCAGCTTCTAAGTAGCTGGAATTTTCTTTGTACATCGAAGAAAATGACTGCAAGGTGTAGGCTTTCACCATGCAATGCTTACATGTCAGATGCCTTCGGTGCGTCCTCCAGACCGTGTACACTGCTCTGCTCTGCTCTGCTTTGGGCACCAGGATGATAACTATGGATTCTGTACCACTGATGGCCTTGGCTCTAGGATGGAATTAGTAGGGGGTCGGAGGTCAGTTGCCTCCTGCATGTCACTTTCTGCCAGGTGTGTCCTGCCACCACAGATGTCAAACTCCTGCCATGTGGCTCTTCCCACACAGCCTCCATGGGCAGTAGCAACCACCCTGTCCACCCAGACCTAGAGGCAGTTACATTTGCTGTGACCGTGCCAAGGACTCTACTAGTCCCATGTGGTTTCTGCACTATGTTGAGTCTTCTTGCGTCTTCCTGGTGTGAGCAGAGGCCATTTGTGTCCTGCTGGGTTCTTAATTGATACAGTCTCTTTGTATGCTTCGCCATTCCTGAACTGGTTCTACTTGGTTCATACCTACGCTTGATCTGCTCTCTTCCGCAGGAAGGGGATGCTTATGTCTTTGGCTGTTTCTTGCACCCTATGATCTCCGGCGGGTCTCTCTCCACTCTAGTGGACTAAAGGTGATGGGGAATGCAGTGTCCTGCAGCTCTGCCTCGGTCTCCCCCCGGGGCGGTGTGGGACTCCTAGTGCCTTATTAACTAATTACAGCTCCTGAGGACATACAGTAACTATTTTCTTTTTTTTTTTAAATTGAGTTTATTGGTACATTTTAAGTATACATTATTTTCACATTCATCACTGAGAATTTGTACCTCTACAGGATATATCTTGATTCTTATATTTCCCACTTCACTGCCCTCTCTCTTGCCCCTCCACCCTCACGTACATAAGCTTTGTTTCCATTCAGTGATTATTTTCTTAGTGACAACATGGATTTAACCCAAAGAAATCTGTTTCTCTTCTTAGCAGGGTCTGGTTTACACCTGCAGAAACAGCGGGTCTTCGTTATTGTTTCCACAGTCACCTGATTCATATTCTTTTCTGCTCTCCATAGGAGCCTGGCAGCATAAATAAACGGCGATAGTAGCTTTAGTGGTTCCCTGCAGAACGTCACCGACTGTGATGAACTTCCTTTGAGTCAGAATTTAGGTATAGTTATTTATTTATCTTCTTTCACAAGTACATGGGGATTAGCATTTGGGCTTCTTTGAAATTGTCTTTTGGCTTCAGCTTTCTGCCTTTTAAAATCCTGAATCTGGGAGCAAATATGGAATCTCAAGGAAGTATCTTTTCAGAGAAGGATCTTTTGGTGTTTGAAAGGCCATGAAGTTTTCTTTCAAGAAGTGACAGGTGTTGGGCAGGCTGGGAAGGGAGGTTTCCAGCTGCAAGGAGACGGTGTGCAAGGGCCTAGAAACAGGAGAAACCTCACACAATCTGGGAAATTAAGCTCGGGAGCTTTGGGTTCCTGGGGCCCAGAAGAAATACCCCCAGAAGGCAAGGATGGGGGGCGGGGATGGCGCCAATTCAGGATGACATATAGGTGCCGGTAGCAAGATCACCAAACTTCCGAGCTTGATAAGACTCGTCTCAGGAAATCATTCGATTGCAGACCGGGACTGCTGGGTGTCCTGTACCGCCACAGCCACTGTCAAATTTTTTTTTTGACAACTGTTTTGTATTAATACAAAAAGGCACACACATATCATGCATTATGTACATACACACCAGTTCTCTTAGTCCTTGTTTTACAAGGTTATGTCTTTGATAGACCCTTGCTGGTTTAGCTTTGAGTATAATTTCCACCTCGTTACTGTATTTTTATGCATTATCTAAGATAACACCCTCTCAACTTGATAGTCCAAGTATTTTTCTCTACATGTAGTCTCTGAGGCTCTTGAACTTTCTTTTCCTGCTAACAAATGAATTGCCCTCTAGGATCTTTGAAGAATTCTCTTCTGACTTTTCTGCTTAGAGAAAATTCCTTTTCAGCCTCAGAAGATGTCTGGCTGTGGCGGGGGAGGGGAGTTTGCTATGCCTAGAATGTTTAAAGACTATTCCAAAAATCATGGCTCCTTTTTGGTTTTAAATTTAGTCCCTGAATTATGTATTTGACATAGACCAATTTGCAAGAATAGCAGCTAAGCCAGCTGAGTTCTGTGGCAGATGAAGTGTTCTTCCCATCTCCTGCTCTGCGCCAAACAGCTGTGCCTTGTCTCTGTTCTCCAGGCACCTGCTCTATGCTATTGACCTACCAGGACACTTTCCTGTGTGGTTGCCACACCTGGATACCCAGTTTGTCTCTACATAGACCAAACCAGGGGCTAGATCACAGAAAACTGTCAGCATTCCTTCTACAGACACCTGAAACTTACAGCCATTTGTCATTTGCCACAATACAAACCCCTACCTTGAATTAGTGGTCTGTGTTTTATATGTAATGGTAAAGTTATATGGACTTCCACTAACTTACAACAGTCACAGGTAGAGGTTTTCCGCTTTGTAGTGGTGAATAAGCCATACACAAGTACAAGCCGTACCTTAAATTCTGAAGTTGAACCTATTCCTGGGCTAGCAATATGAGAAAGAATATTCTCTTCCAAACATGTATGCAACCACAAGGGGAAATGACTAATACTGTACAGTGCACTGTGTTGCTGGCTATGATGTTCTGTAGGGTAAGTAAATTAAATGTGTCCTCCCTTATGATATTTTCAATTTATGATGGAATTTTCTGGACACAATATTATTGTAAGTCTAGAAGTGTACTATGCCTGGGAAATGTTTTATTTTGCTATAAGCCAAAGCAGTCATCTAAACTCTATGAGGTCTGACAATGACCTCTAAGTTTGCATACCATATCTTGCCATCATCATCATCATCATCATCATCATCATCATCATCATCATCACTATTATTATTTTCATTTTGCTACAAAATTCGCTTTGTAAAGCCAGCAGTGTGAACCCAACCCAAGTTCAGGTTCAGGGGAGGGGCTTTCATTTTCCATTCTTGTCACCAGAGTCACATTTTTTACACCTCAGTCTTTGCTGAATCCACATCAATGGAAGAGTTATAGAATATTCTCTGCTCTGACCTATGGTGGTGCGAGACCTTAACTGGTCTAATTCACCAAATATTCATTGAGCTTCTTTTTTATGCAAACACTGGCAATAGCATCCTTGCTACTATGGTTTAGATCTGAAATATTCTCCCAAAACATTAGCTTGGTCAGTAACATAGTGATATCTAGGGCTGTGCCTTTTGGAAAGTGACTAAATCACGAATCCTTTATCAAGTGCATTCATCCATGGATCAGTTCTTAGCTCAGTGGGCTTATCAGGAAGCTGGGGCGAACTGGGTGATGCAGGCAACTAAGGTCATGGATCTGAAGGGTACATTTTGTCTCCTGTCCATTGCCCACTTCTTTCTGCACCTGTGCCTGTGCTTCCTCTCTGTCACGAAGCAAG
Organism: Thryonomys swinderianus; assembly: GCA_004025085.1. Lineage (NCBI taxonomy): Eukaryota > Metazoa > Chordata > Mammalia > Rodentia > Thryonomyidae > Thryonomys > Thryonomys swinderianus. Next base: position 16,908 of record PVIC010003777.1, on the reverse strand, counting down.
CAGCTTCTCTACTGTATCCTCCCACCGCGAAAACCATGAGCCAAAATAAATATTTTCACTCTTTAAATTGATTTTCTGCGGAGTTGTGTCACAGTGACTGAAGGTGGTAACACGCCACCCCTGCCGCCTCTCCCTAGCAGTTTCAGACCGTCTTGGGAGGACTATTTTGGGAAAGGCACAGATCATCCCACATGACATATTTCTGAGTTCCAGCCTTATTTTTCAGAATTTTGAAAGGAAATCTATACAGTTTCTAAAGTCATGAAAAAAAAAATTAGTTACTTTCTTTCTGTGAAGCCGTGTGTTCCTAGAGTTTGAAAAGATTGGGTGAAACTCTGCTCAGGCTGTCTAGAGCGTCTTTCTCCCTAGTTCCAGTGCGGTTATTTGGGTTGTAGCCTTTGCTGTCGCCCTGAGAGGCAGGCACTTCACTGGCAGGGACGTGATTCCCAGCACTCACCCCGCACGTACGTGCAAGAGTGTCTCAAATGCTATGAATAAATGACCCCACGAAGGGCAGTCAGTTCTGGGAGTTAGCGGTTCGTTCGAGGTGAAAACCGGTCAGGGGCAGTTACCGTGTGATGTCCACGCCTGCTTCGGTGACGTGTACCTGGGACTACAGACACCCAGTCACGAGCAGGCCCTAAACAGCCCAACCCGGGCTGTGAGGAAAACACGAGTCAGACACACGTTTGCGGGCCCAGCAGCGCAGCCGAGCCTCCGTGGATGGCTGCCCCCACCTCGTGAGCTCATCGGACGCATCGAGCGTTTACGGGTTGGGTTGAACAAGTGAACAGCGAAGAACAGCCTTGTCTAATCTGGGAAAGAAATGGGGAGAATTTTGAGGAAAAGCAATGCTCTACATTTGCTCTGACCAGAGAGGAGGGGGAGGAACCGTATTAGTCTGAAGCTATTTTTGATTGTATTGCGTGTTTCATAGAAAAATTACATATACAAACAAAAACCTGTGAGCAGTAATATATAGTGCATGCTTAATGCAATAGAGGTTTCCGGCAGGGTGGAATTATCCAGCCCTTTTGCTTACTATTTTCTATTTCTACGGATTCTTCTTTAATTAATAACAGTAAAAAACACTGGAAAACTATAGTTCACCTATTTTTCCTTTTAGTTTGAGAATTTTAAAGATAATTAGAGTTTATAAGTATATATTGAAGCAAACATTTCCCAGAGCATTTGGCTATAAGCATAAATCTAGTATATTGTAAGCAGAGGTTTGTCAAAAAGTTTTAGGGTTCAAAGAGGTAAAAATAGGGAGCTGGGAGGATGCAGGGAAGGAGGAGGGAGGGGCTTACCGATGAGGGTCCAGCACCCGCGACGCCACAGCAAGGCCTGGAGGCCTAAGGATAGTTTCCCTAAGGGCAAATGTGCAAGGTTCCTCCTTCCAGGTTGCCAGAGCGGCTTGAGCCCCACGTGGCAGCGCACGTGGCAGCGCACGTGGCAGCGCACGTGGCAGCGCGCAGCTCTTTGGGGACAGAAGACACACATTTGCATGAGTGCAGCACATTCTCTTGAGGAAGAAAAAGCGCGCCTCTCCCAGAGAGCCTTGGAGGGACGAGGCTGCCCGGGAAGCGCTGGGAATGGGGTGTGATGCAGTTTACTCCTAGGGTTGACGCAACCTCCAACAAACTAGGGCTGTTTTGTAACTAATTCTTCTCATGCTCCACACTTTTTGGCTTTCTGTACCTTCAAATAGACATTTATAAGCACTTGCAGTTGCAAAACAGAACTCACTATTTTAGTGAAGTATAATTTACTTCACTAAATCCTTTTGCCAAGTATTTAAGTTCATTTAAATATTTAGATTGTGTAACCCTCACTACTGCAAAAATCACTTGAAGTATGCCTTTACCTTTCACCTGGCGCTTCCTTCAGCCAGCTTCCGGAAGTGTAGGTGAGAGCAGTGAAGACTATGGGTTTTTTGGTTATGTTCTGGAAATTCCTTCCACTACAGCAGGGTTTTATCAGTGTTCCCTTTTGGTAATACCTAAAAGTTTTCATTGTGTGTATGTAAATATTCATCCTACTGTGCTACGGTCTGTTAGTGTAACAAATACCCAATACAAAAGATTTGCCTCACAAACATGACTCACTGTCGAGGAACTTTCATCCTTATGTAAATATATGTTTAACACAGCTGAATGATCCCATTGTTTTTGGGAACTAGCAAGGTGGAAGCACACAGTAGAACAGTCATTTACCTCCCAGCCAGGGAAGGAAACTGAGAAAGAGAGCGAGACTACAGTTCTCTTTGGGGCCGGACAATTACCCAGTGATCCAAAGACTGCTCATCAGTAATTTCTGGATATAGTATTTGTTCTACCCACTCACTTATTCTGAATGGAAAACTAGAAAACTTTACATTTTGTAGCTTTATAATAAATTAATAAAAAGATAAGGAAATCTGGTCTCTTCTAGCTAGGTTTGGATGGCTGAATTCCCCTGATTAATGCTTAGCTAGTAGAGTTCTTTACACTAACAGCTGCGTGCTAATGGTTCTCCCAGGAATGAGGAGATTGGGGGAGTCAGGCCTTGAAGAAGGTGCTACAGAAGAGACTGTATCCACTTGCAGACGATTAGGGGAAGCCTGGAGAGCTTAGGGAAACTCAGTGGGGATTATACTGACTTTGCAGAAAAGACTGATGGCTGTAAATATGGAAGACCCAAAGCTCACATGTCTTATGCATTTTATATAGACACAAACTATGTATTGATTTTTAATATAGTGGCATCATACTATAGGCACAACTGCATATAATGCTTCTTCAGAACTAACATTATTTTAGATTCCTCATTAAAGCTATATTTTTATTCTGTATAAACTTTATTTTTATTGGGTGCATGTTATTCCATCCATGGGTATCTCATGACACTATGTAAAATTAATAATTACCTTCCATTACCAGCATATGGTGGACACTGACTAAAGAGGTATAGTTCAGAAGCATTGGAAGGCATCAGAGGACAAATATTTCTCTCTCTCCCTAGAAAATACAGAGCTTGAGTTAAATTCCTTGGCTTAATAGTTCTAGATTAATTTGGCTATTTTTGGAGATCCACACATGAGCATTAAATATGACTGAGTAGCTCTAACTAATATACAGGTTTACCCTAGATGTGTACTTTGTAACTATGTTTCAGTAGTCGATTTATTCTCATCCTTCTACTTCAAAACTCTTGCTGTTTCACGAAATTATTAGGAATGTCCTCACAAAAGTCATCTTTATATGCACATATATTTAAGAATTTAATATAATGATCCTTGGAGAGAGAGTTATATAAAAGGTTTTCTTTATTCTCTAAGACATTATTTTTCATAGCATGTTTTTAAAGCTGAAAGAGATTTTAATGACAAACCTTAACTATAGCTCTGGCAGGTGGGTCCCACTGAGCTAAATACTCAGCCAGTTAAATTTTTTTCTTTTTTTTTTTTTGAGACAAGGTCTCACTTTGTAGTTCAGGCTGGCTCTGAGCTCACTGTGTAGTCCAGGCAAACCTTGAACTCAGCAATCCTCCTGCCTCAGCCTCCTGAGTGCTGGGATTACAGGCGTGAGCCACCATGCCCGGCACTGTGGTATGTGGTTGATTGTTGGTGGGCGTGAGTCTCCATGCCCAGCATTGTATGTGGTTTCCAGGGATCGAACTCAGGACCTTGCGCCTGTGAGGGGCAGGTGCCGGAACCACTGAGCTAACCCTCTGGCCCCCAGCCAGTTAATTTTAATTCCAAAGCTAAAGACATAATGCAAATAAAAAGATAAGCTCATATGACTAGTAAATATAGATTTTAAAGTCATAAATAATAAAGAGGCCTGGGGATTTTCCTCAATGGTTCCAGCACCTGCCTTGCAAGCACAAGTTTTTGAGTTGATCTCCATTACTGGGGGGGGGAGAAGAAAAATAGATCAGAATTATCTAAAATTTTTATTATTTTCCTTGCTCTGAGTTAGCATAGGTGGCAGAGAAGTGATCTGTTCTTTATTTGGTCAACTTTCCTAAAAGCATCCTGGTCCTGGTGTACTTCAAGGGGTGCTTTTTATTTTTCCTTAAAAATTATTTTGAGTGAATTTTGCCCCCATCCCTTGTCATCACTTGTGTGACTTAGATTTTTAGATGTACTGATGTAAAATTACTCTTGATCACCTGCGTCCTGCAATGAAAAAATTCTTTTTATTTTTTTTGAGAGAGGGTCTCACTTTGTAGTTCAGGCTGGCCCT
>PVIC010003777.1:0-12579 GCA_004025085.1 Thryonomys swinderianus | reverse complement strand
CAAGTGATCTAACACATATCACTAAAGATCTGAAGAATCCAGTCGGGGGCCCCAGAACCCACAGCAATGTCCTGCACAAGTCCTGGTGAAGGCCGAGAGCCCAATGGAACAGCCTCCATGAGCAGCCAGAGGCCTAGAGCCCATGGCGCTAACTCATGCTTGTCTGTTGAGGATCCACACCAGGAAGGCCCGAAGGCCAGTGGTGGCAGTCAAACACGTGCGCTGCTGGGGTGAAGGATTTGTGCTGAGGACTGAACGATGCTCACGTGAAGGTGAGAGCGCCCCTGGGGAGAACAGCATCTCTTCCCAGGCACTGAGACCCAAGCTCCTTCTCTGATGTGAACAGCCAAGTTTGCATCAGGAAAACCAACCACAGCAAGCTTCCCCTAGAACATGAGCACCCAGCTCTCTTCTCCCTCCTCTCTCTATGCTCTAGGCCATAGTCCTGGGTGGGTCTTCCACGCCCAGAACATGCAGATTCATGTTCAGTTCAGCTGGGTGCTCCAAGTGACCCAGCAGTTAATCTACCACAGCAGGATTATAGGATGTGTCACTTTGCCTGGTTTTTAATTACTTTTCTCTCAGCTTTTGCTTATGGATTTATCTGCTGTGTTCATAAGTGAATAAAAGTTTACTTTTATATGTTTTTGTGGTTTATATCTCTCATAAATATAAATGATATAATTCATTTTTAGCCAGTACTTTTCTTAAATTCTATTTTTTCTAATATTAATAATTTTTCACAAAAATTTGTCATGTCTTTTTTTTTATTTTGTTTGCTTTAAAGTCTATACAACAGAGGACTGTTTACCTGTCTGTAGCACCTATTATAATTTTACTTTTGTGATTACAGTAAAATAAATACTGTATGACAGAGATCAAAGTATCCATCTGGTACTTACTTCCTAGCTTATGCAGGGCTGAAATAATATCTAGGTGCCAAGAACTAAGTTGTGTTATCCCAAAACCCAACGTGACGACCTCTGGAGGTGAATCTTTTAGATTAATGTGAGGTCACAAGAACTGAGTCCCTGGTGGTGCTCTTAACCACTAGCCAGCTGCTTTGAGAGGCAAGCCCCTGCTCACGGGGGAGAGCGCTGCTACCTTCTGAAAACTGTGGATGCACCTCCCAAGCTTTGGTCATATTTTTTGTTGTAGAAAAGGCTCTTCATGGAAACTTACAAGAAAATAGCCAAAATTAATGAGTCATTGTGACTCATTTATTTTAAATGGCATAAACTTTGCTTTTCCTATTTCAAGACAGGGCCTTGCAAGTTTCTAAGAGCTGGCTTTAAGCTTGGGATCTTCTTGTCTCAGCCTCTGACAAGGTTGATCATGGGTTTGTGATGTTACCAGTGCTTATTATAATACTAAATTCTTTGCATAATGGCATTTACACCCACCATTGTCACATGACCTTGACAAGCATGGTCATGAACATGCCTGCATTTATATATGATGATGTCTTTCCTGTATGAACATGTACATATTAAGTTTCCTAAATATGAAGCCAGGTGGGTGGTCCATACCTATAACCTGTGAAGCTGAGGCAAGAGGATTGTGAGTTTGAACTGGCTGGGAAATTTAGCAAGAAACTGTCTCAAAAAGGGAGGAGATACCAGGGTGCTGGGGCTATAGCTCAGTAAGAAGCGGCCAAAATTAATGAGTCATTGTGACTCATTTCTTTTCGGTGACAGAGTAAACTTTGCTTTTCCTATTTTGTGACAAGGTCTTGTAAGTCATTGTCATTGAGAACTATCCTCATTGCTCTCCCTACTTACTGGAAGTAATAAACCTTTTTTCTCTACTCTTTCATCTCTTGGTTGTGCTTATTTGCTTTGTGCTCAGCAAGAGGCAAAACCATTGTGTTCCAGACTGTGTGGTGCCCAGTGGTTCTTCCTAACTCTTGATGTCTTATTCGAAGAATTGGATGGGACACTGAAGAGTGTAAAGGTTTAACAATATTTATTAAAAGAAAAGGGAGAAGAAAAGGAAATTTAATGAGTTAAACAGCTTGAACACAAGAGATTTCACACCATCTTCTATGCTTTTTGTAGAAATAATCTAATTGAAAAATAGCTGCCTATCTTAGAGTGCCACCCTCTACCTCTTTCTTACCGCTCTCTAATTCACAGTGGACCAACCCATATTACAATAGTAGACAAATTGTTTCTTTTTCCACTTGGCAGGGTCAAATCATTTCCAGTTTTGAAAAATACACCCTAATGGCAGAATTGCTGGGATCTGCAGGCTGTTTTTCATGGTATTTCCCATGGCGGGTCTTAGGGACTCCCTGCTGGCTTCGGTAAACTTTTAGATATACGTAATGATCACATCATCAGAGGGAATTTGTGCCTGTACATAATATACATTGATTTTTCTTTCTTCCCCAATACCCTCCCCTCCTTTTAACCCCTCTTCCTTTCCTTATTTATAGTTTTGTTTCCATATTTTTCCTTCTATTCTTTTTTCTTTTCCCTTCCTTCCTTTCCTACTCCCTTGTTCCCTTTCTCATTTGAAATTTTTCTCCATATCTCTCAATATCTATTAGATATTTTGGCCCTTATTTACGCTTTAGGTTCTCATAACAGAGAGACAATGTGAAATTTAAACATATACATCAGATTTATGTCACTTAAGTATATAGGCTCAAGGTACATCCATTTACTTAGAAATATCTCAAGTTTATCTTTCCTTATGGCAGAGTAGTATTTTATATAAAAAACTCCACATCTTTATCCACTCATCTGTTGATGAGGATTTGGGCTGTTTAGCTATTACAAATTATGCTGCTATAAACATGGCTGTACATACATTGCTATGGTATGAGTTTTTTAAATTCTTTTGGAAAAAAATATCAAGAAGGGGAATAGCTGGGTCAAATGGAATCTCTAGTTTTATTTTTTTCCCCCAGTACCAAGGATTGAACTGAGGACCTTGCATTCTCGAGGCAGGCACGGTGCCACTGATCGAAATCCCTAGTCTTAGTTTTAGCTTTTTTGAGTAATCTCCACACTGATTTACAGTGGTTGGACCAGTTTAAACTCCCACAATAACAAAAAATGTTTCCTTTTCTCTACACTCTCACCAGCATTTGTTATTGGCTGATTTCCTTATAATATTCATTCTTTTGTGGGTGATAGGAAATCTCAATGTTTTAATTTGCATTTGTCCAATGACCAGTGATGTTGAACATTTTTTCATATATTTATCTGCTGTTTTAATTCTTTATTTGAGAAGTATCTGTGCATTTCAATGCCCATTTTTGGACTGGATCCTTAAATTTGGGAGATCTGATTTTTGAAATTCTTTATATATTCTAGATATTAGACTTTTGTCTGAGGGATAACTGGTAAAAATTTTTCCCAGTCTGTGGTTTATTCTACTCTGTTAGTGTTTTCTTTTGCTGTACAAAAGCTCTTTAATAAGATGAAATCTCGGTTATGGATTCTTTGTAATTACTCCTCTGTGGTCAGGGTTTTGTTCATAGAATCTTTGCCTACTCCTATGTCTTCAAGAGTTCCACATATTCTATCTTCCAATAGATTTAATGTTATTGTTTTAGCATTTAGATGTTTGATCCGTTTAAATTTTAGTTTAGTGCATGGTGAAAGGTATAAGTCTAGACTTAAACTTTGGCATGTGGAAAGCCTGTTGTCCCAGTAAATTTGTACTTTATAATATTTCTTTCTTTTTTTTTTTATTGAGACAGGGTCTCGCTTTGTAGTTCAGGCTGGCTCTGAGCTCACTATGTAGCCCAGGCAAGCCTCAAACTCAGCAATCCTCCTGCCTCTGCCTCTTGAGTGCTGGGATTATAGGCATGAGCCACCACGCCTGGCAGTAAATTTGTACTTTAGTTTACCTACCAGTAGCCAGACATGCATCTCAGTAGCTGCACTTGGAGGATACAGGGAGAAATCTTTGTGTTTACCACTTGATATGATGAACAATGGTTGTGAGGACACATGCAAATGTGTCAAATCAGGATTTTTGCCCACAGGATGTTCCCCATAACAGGTCTTACATGTGTTTACCTGAACACTGCAGTGGATAAAATGCACCCACACCACCACTGTGATGGAAATAATTGATAGGGAAATCTTGACAAGACGGAGGCCTCACATGGTAACTTTCTATAAGTTATTCAGCAACTACAGTGTCACTTGAAACATAGAACATTGGCCAATGGTTGGATTTTATTCAATTCTACACATGTGTGACATAAATAATTCGATAGTTTACAAAGAAAATTACCAGTACACAAAGAAATAACAAGGCCACAGAGACATTTTCGTGGATGATTAGGATTGAAACTCATAAGAGATCACTTACAGAAGAGAAAGAACAAAATGTTTCTCCCCAGTGGATACACAATGAATTATGGAGCATGCTGGTGAGCTAACAGGTGAACAGGCAGGCTCAGCATCACAAGAATGTACTATGACAACAGAGAGCCCCAAGATGTCAACTGTGACATTGAAGAAAGGACAGGAAAACAAAACACTGGCACTGTGTAAGTGATACTTGTGTGTAGAACACACAGTTTCCAAGTCTGAAGACTGTTTTAGGTGAGTTAGTAGAAGCAAAGACTATTTCTGTAGTAGAATTTTGTTTGTATTTACATTGTAGTTACGTAGGTTTTTATTTGTGATGCTACCTTTTAGGTTTGTGAGCAAGGAAACAACTGATGTGAAATGCTGAGGTCTAGTCTAAGCACTCATGACATATTCGACACTTTATTTTATTTTCCTGTTAAGTGCACATTATGTAATACAGTAAAAACTCCTGACAAAAGATGAAGTTAAAAGAGAGATGACAAAAAAGACCTGTCAGACATAAAAGGAAAGCTAAACACATGTACTGTAGGTGTAAGCATTACATGTTCATGGAACATAGTTTTCACGTGTGAACACTGCCTTGGGTGAGACAGTTGAAACAAAGATTATTTTTGTTGTAGAGCTCTAGTGATATTTTAATTGTAGTTCATATAGTAATTCATTTCTGATGTTATCTTTTATGTATTATAGACACATACACAGCTGATGAGAAGATGTTGATGTTTATTCTAAATGTGCAGTACATATTAAGAATTTAACATTTTATTTTTTGATATTTTGTTCCCGTTAACAATACATGGTATAATGAGAACCTCATGACGAAATGGCAAGACTGGCAAGAATTCAATATATCCTACGAAAGGACAAGGAAAGCAAAATACACGAGTTGTCAGATGCGATATATGTGTATGGAACATGCTGTTGTCATGTGTCAAGACTGCCTCGGGTGAGATACTTGAAGTGGACATTTTTTGTACAGTTCTATTGATATTTTCCTTTTGTTCACATAGGAATGTACTTCTATTGTTATTTTTTAGATTGTCACCAAGAAAACTAGTAGATGTTGAAAATGCTGGTTTTATAAACAATAAATATTAAAATTTATCATTATATTTTTGATATTTTTCCTGTTAAGTACTCATTGTTTAATGTAATAAAATCATAAAATTAATAATCATCAATAGAAGTATTCACAACAATGTACCTTTATGACAAAATTGGTATTATGCCCCATATTAATTAAATAGGCCATATTTTTTCCAGTGAATGTGTTTAGAGAGGGGCCTTAGTATTGACTAACGTGCATAAGTCATCCATTTTGTGTTTTTTAGAAGCTTTTTTTGATTTTTTAAATTTTGTCTTTGGAGTTCTGGAAATATTTCATCCGTCTTCCATGGAATTTTTTCAGTTCTTATTTGAAATGTACAAAATCTGTCTTAGAAATCTTCTAACAATGTTTAGCTTGATTACATAGCTCACTATTTTGTTCCTTACTTAGGTTCGTTCTGTTATTCAGTTCATCAGTTGAGTGTTTTTTTTGTCAACTACATTTTAAAACCTTCACCAATGTCATCCCTCTGGATAGATCTCTCTGAATACTATTGTGCTTCTGTAACAGACTCTGTAGATTCACAACCTTGCCTATGTCAGTATTAGAGCTCATAATTATGAAACACTTGTACCTGAAAGTGTATAAAATATAATTCTGGTTAACTTTGTTGGTGCTGGTTTTTTACTTCATTTTCTTCATGGTTTGTAGCTGTATGGTCTAGAGCTGCAGCAGCCATGTTGCTACCGTTAGCAAGTTAAGAGAAAGACCAGTCAACCTAGTTATTTAAAGCAGCTGCTTCTGAACCCTCCTTCTCCAACCCTGCACCCCCTTCTACTTCTTTTCTTGGTGAAATAGTTTCTTCTATGAATCACCTCTGCCCTAGAAGACATCTTTTCTCACATGTAATAAGCTTGTATTTTGTTTTCTTCTACAGTTGCTTTGAATCTAACCTGATTTCTTTTGTATTTCTTAGAAATGTCTCTGAAATTTTTTCCTGATAGTACTGTGTGTTTCTGAGGTATCTTAAATTTATTCCTTTAAACCAGAGACCCAAGCTTTAGTCTGCATCAGAATCACCAAGAGATCTTAAAGCACAAATTGGTCTTATGCTCACTGTCTCAGTGGATGGTGGCCAGCACCATGCTAGAGAAATTTGCACTTTCCTGTTCTCATGGGGTGCCCTTGCTGAGACTGCTGGCTCAGTGCACCAAATGTTGGGAACCACTTTGCAAAAGTATCATACAAGGTGTAATTGAAGTGGATGTTTGGATTTTTAAAAATTATGACCATAAAAGGAACTATCATTAATCCTTGAAATACTGTCCCTTGTTTCAGAGACATCCTACAGTTCCCACCACTTTCTGAGGTTCTCTCTTGATTGTCATGGCTGCCTTGATGCCATGAATCCATTCATTTACTTTTCACAGTCATTTTGATTTTGAGGAAGAGCCCGATGTCACATAATGGCAGATCCAGTGAATAAGACGAGTAAGAACACGCTGCAATACTTTCACGAGTCTGTCTTCCCACTGGGTGGTACTTGGCAGGAGCATTTACCATATTTGGGATTTCATCCCATGAAGATGCAGCAAAGGCCTTGCAGGAGTGCTAGGAAGGTGGCAAGAACTGCTACGTGAGCGTGCCTGAGGCTAGGGGAAGTATTTTAGGGGAATTAACGGTAAGGCCTTTTACTGTAATGCATTTTTAAACATTTAAACATTCGCTATATACTTGATCACTCCTTGTATGTGTTATCACTTCCATACTGATTCAAATCAGAATTCTGATTCATTTGAACAAATTTTATTTTTCAAAATCTGAGATTTTAGCAACTCAAAGTCAAGACGAAGGACTACTCTTCCTGCTTCCCATCCATTTAAAATCGTTCCAAACGTTCTTTCCCTCCTAAATAATCACACATTGCTAATTGTCCCTTTGGAGGGCACTGTTTTCACAGTTCAAATTTTGAATTAATTTTAAAAACCCAGGTGTGTGTGTGGGGGGGGGCAGGGAGAATTTGGAAGCTTAGTTTAATATCTTTGCTTATACAAAGACGTGGTATTCAGTAATAAGGTATAATTTGGATATCTATACATTTTTCAGCAATCTATGTTCCTATAAGAGTTTTTTTTTAAATGCTGGGTGTCAGATACTTTCCAGAAGCACTGCTAAGATTGACTCATGTAATTTAATCAGGTACTGAAGTCAGTCCACTTTTCTTTTCCCAAAGTGGTCACTGGTACCTAAGGAATCCAAACAGATGAGGGCTGCTAAATACACATTCTTTCTTTAGTCTTATATTCAGTTTCTCTTTTCTTTTTCAGAATTCATTTCCAGGCCCAAATAAATGATTAGACGCTAGTTTTCAGGGCTAGGTGTTCATATCCGCCTTAGCATATGTCCTTAGAAAACGGGACTCAATGTTTGAATGCATATGAAATATATGCATATATATGTATCAGAAATACAAATTTGCTTATTTGCTAATTTGTTTCAAACTCGACACTTCAGCCTTGTATTTTGTTGTTGTTGTTATTGTTTTGCTTTGCTGTTCAGGCTGACCTTGAACTTACTATGAAGTCCAGGCTGAATGGGGATTACAGGCTTAGGCCACCAGGCCCAGCTTTTCTTCTGCTTTATAAACAAGATAGTCCTCTTTCTTGAGTGTCCTTAATTTAAATATTTTACATATGCTCCAAAGTTATCTTGTCCCCACTACCTGATACTGAATACTCTTTTAAGCTTTAAGTGCTTTAATTTAAATTTGCAAGTAATTATTATCCTTTGACTTTTAAATGCACATTTCTTTAAGTTGAAAAACACACTTAAGTGCATCGGCTCATGTATAAATATAAACAACCTTAGAGTAAAGGAAATCTAAATTAACCAATCATGTATTAGCTGTAATCTGAACATATCATACATATATTTCAGGCTCCAACATCCCTACTCTAACCTAACAACTAAAAATACTACTTGTGTGCTTGCGGGTAAGTTATGCCTGTCATGGGAACTGTAATTTTGATCTTGATATTTGTAGGCATAAATCTCAGCTCTCTTCCGGATCAGACTTAGGGCTAAAAAATATTTTGGATGCTTTTTCTTTGCATTATTATAACAATAGTACTATTTGTCCTGAGTCTGAGCTATTGAAATTACCATTTAGACTTTTTTAGTTGTATATAAAGATGCCCCTGATAGAAGATACAACTGATTACCACTGTTCTCCTTCGCGAGCATCACTTGAATTGGAGGATTAGTCCATACACAGAGAAGGAAAGACTGAATGACATCTGAAGTATTTGATTTTTTTGTTTGTTTTGTTTTGGTTCCAGAAGTTGAACTCGGGACCCTGTGCTTGTGAACCAGGCACTGGAACCACTGAGCTAAATTCCTGGCTCTCAGTGCAGTTGAATTTTGTAGGTGAAAGAATAAAAGAAAGAAGAGGAATAACATCTTGGAGGCCTTTACATATTCTTTGCATAACGACAGGATTTATTTTTGGACATCTGTGAGCATAATCAGCAGTGGCTTTCTGTTGTGCTTTGGGAATTTAGAGCACCTCACTGACGCCCTGGAAATGGGGCCCCCACTAGGACACCAGTGCCGTGACCTGTGAAATGAGGGAAGTACTTGCTAAGGACTTTATGAGGATTGAGATGATAGGATTAGGGGTTTAGCGCACAGCCTGTGCCTCTCCAGGGACAGACACAAATCATCAAGGCACATCATACAGAGGGACTGCAACTCTTAAAAGATGGAATCATGGACCAGAGATTTAGCTCAGTGGTTCCAGCGTCTGCCTCGCAAGCACAGGTCTTTGGTTCCATCCCAGGCAACCACATATAATAATAGCAGGGGAGGTGACTCATGCCCTCCAGCAATCAGTACCACATACCACAGTGCTGGGTGTGGTGGCTCACACCAGTAGTCCCAGCACTCTGGAGGCAGAGGCAGGAGGACTGCTGAGTTTGAGGCTTTCCTGGGCTACATGTGAGCTCAGGGCCAGCCTGAACTACAAAGCGAGACTTTGTCTAAAAAAAAAAAAAAAAAAAAGATGGAATCAAAGCAAGAGGACAATGATTACCAAACAAGACATAAACCAAGTTTGGGCCTATCCTGTGAATGTGTGTAACAAAATCCTTTAAATCATTGTCTGTAGGCAAAATAATACTAAAAATATAATTAAGGATGGAGAGACTAATACTTGTATGTGTAATCACTTTGTGTTAAATTATTAGTTATCTATTGCTGCAAAACAAAGGACCGTCTCTAAATTACACATGTATAAGATATCACAACTTTTTTGAGTTGGGAGTCTGGGCATGGCTGGTCTCTCTTGGCTGCAAGACCAGACTTGGGTCTCGGGTAACAGTTTGAATATGCTCAGTTGTTGGCAAATTTCAATTCCTTGAGTGATGTTGCACTGGGAGTGAGTTCCCAGTAGCTGCTGGCTGGAATTGCCCTAGGTTCTACCCTGGTGTGAAAGTTTGCTTCCTTGCAGCTTGCAGCGGAAAGTGCAGTGGGCAGTCTAGACAGCGGTTTTAATTCTGTCTAACCAAATCGAACCAGTGTATTTGCTGTATTATTGTACTGGTGAGAAAAAACTCATAATCACACGTCCATTCAAAGGGGAGCAATTACATCAAGCTGTGAATAACAGGGTGTGGGGATCTTTGGAGATCATCTTAGTCAGCCTGCCTTCATAGCGACCCAGAGACAATAGAAAGCATAACTAGCAAAAATGAACATAGCACTGATTAATATCAGATGGCTTTCTAAGTATGTACATCTGTAAATTCATTTAACCATCTCAACAGACCTACGAAGAGTCAATACTGTAATTTTGATTTGGATAATGAGGAAACTGCAGTACGGACAGCTTAATGTGACTTCTCTAAGGTCACCCAGAGTCCTTCCTCCCACCCATGGTTATACTGCACATACTTTGAGTTTTATGTCAGTGAACTTAGAAATTATAATTTATTGACAGATGACTGATTTTCATCCATTTCTTAATTTCCATATTTAAAGATTTCTGCCTTAGTTCTAAAATGTCCCGAAAAGTCTCATTGAGTTTGAAAAACAACTGGATCATGGGGCGCTATAATTGACTTGCTTTTGGGAGATGGAGCCTCTTTGGAGGTGAGTCGCCAGGGGTGTGGCCTAGCAGGGTGTGCTCTTGTCCCTGGTTTCTCCCTTTCCTCTCTCCATGCTCACTGCGGCACATTAAGCACCTTTCTCTCTACTAACCTCTCTTCGCTTCTGTCCCTTCTCCGAAGACACTCAATCATGAACTGACATTTTGAGCCAAATTAAATCCTTTAAATTGTGGGTGTTACGTAGTTTGTTCCAGGGAGGAGGAAGCGACTGGGACAGTTGTTATCAGTAGTTTTATACGAGATAAAACTCGATAGCCAGGCAAGGTGGCATGTGCCTGAAATCTCAGCACCTTGGGAGACTGAGGCAGAAAGATCCCAAGTTCAAGGCCAGCCTGTCCAACTTTGGGAGACCTTGTCTCAACGCAAAATAAAAACGAGCAAGGAATTTAGTGTAATGGTGGGGTGCCCTTGGGTTTAATCCCTAGTTCTGTCAAATTAAGATAATATGTCATTCTCAAGTTAGGGTACCATCTATGAACAGCTCAATATTTGATGACATTTCCATATCACTAACTCTTGGAGGACCAAAAATGCTCAGAAATGTTTGCTGGGAGCAGGAAAATGGGAATAATATCCCGAGATAATATTAGGAATTTGACAATTAAAGCCCCACCCAAATAGCATTTGAATAACACATCAGTAACTGTTTTTGGATGAATGTCTGAGTAACAGAAGAGCAGCATTTGTTGGAGGGAAATACTGATCCAGAGTAGGAAAGAAGGAGGTGGGGGGTGGGATGTGCCCCCACATCATGCTCCCTGTGACCCAGCTCTCCCACCCCAGCCTTACCTCTCAACAGTACATTCCTGTATGGATTTATCACTGGATTAATCTACTAATGATAACCCAACCACCTTCCAAAAGCCTGACCTCTGAACATATGAGTCTTGGGGAGAATTTTTCAGTTTTCATTAAATTCAGTTACAGTCTTCTGAGTGTTCTGATAAATGTGATGTACTTAATTTAACTTCTACATAATATGAGAATTCCTTTAGCTTTTCACCCATGACTTCCATCTATTTTGCTCTGAGGACCAGTTTCATGCTTTGTTGCCCCATAATGTTTTCTCTCACTAAGGAAAATGTGATAGTGATACATACATGACTTCCACAGAGGATATTCTTTTTCAATTAAGTGTGAATATATGTGTGTGTGTGTGTGTGTGTGTGTGCATGCCTTACCTCTTCTGATTGTATTATCGCCTTTTACAGGATACTTGTTTGCTAGACTGGAACAGTGGCCATAATTCTTTTGACTCCTAGGTCATCTGAACGTCTGTCCTGCAGCTGCATTGGTACAGAAAACTGAAAATTGACTCTATGTATATATAAAGAGCTTTAAAAAAATCAGTCCCCCCAAATTAAAGTCCCAGTTCAAAAATGGGCATTGGAAATGAACATTTTTCAGAGGAAGAAGTAAAAGCAGTTAAGAAGTATATGAAGAAATGCTCAGCGTCACTTGCCATTTGAGAGATGCAGATGAAAACAAACTCTGAGACTTCATCTCACTCCACAAAGAATGGCTGCTATCTCAAGATTAACCATTGCTGATGAGGTTGTGGAGAAAAAGGAACCCTTCTCTACTGTTGGTGGGAATGTAGACTAGTACAACCATTATGGAGATCAGTGTGGAGATTCCTCAAAAAACTAGTATTAGAGGTTTCATTCGACCCTGCTATACCCCTGCTGGGGAAACACACAAAAGAATTACAAGATTTCTATCACAGTGACATATGTGCATCCATGCCTATAGCAGCTCAGTTTGTGATAGCTGAATCTTAGAAACAACCCAAATGCCCATCAACTCTAGACTGGATTAAAAAAGATGTGTTTTTTTTTATAAATGGAGTATTACTCTGCCATAAACATGAGACTGAATCATTTATACTCAAATGGATGTACCTTCAGGACATATTCATAAGTGAAATAAATAGCTCACAGATATGCAAAGTATATTTTTTCTGATATGAGAAACTAAAGTTATAAATGTGTTCTAGAATGCATGATTGATATTGTGAAATAGTAAATAT
>PVIC010003776.1:34377-66873 GCA_004025085.1 Thryonomys swinderianus | reverse complement strand
AGATTTTCCCCAGAACTACATTAAGCAAAGATGTTTTGGTAATAATGGAAGTTTAAATGATTCATTCATGATTCAAAAAATGAAATTGGGAGCAATTTCATCTGTGCTCATCTATGGGTGATATCTTAATTGAATATTTCTTAATTTTAATCTACTGTTTTCAAGTAAATCAGCATAAAAACTAGAGACTTATTCTTTTAATTAAATCATCTTAGAACATTTTCCTCCAACTATTAAAACCATAGACCTCTGATATCACTTCCTATCCATTTGGTTTTATGGTTTTTGTTTCATTCATTTTTGTTCTTGTTTTTTTTTTTTTTTTTTAGGCATTATTTTTATAGCAAGTTCAGGTTCACAGCAAGACTGGAAGGAAAGCACAGAGAGTTCCCTTAGGCCTCGTGGTCCCATACGTGCAAAATTTCCCCTCTTAACCCCATGGACATTTGTTGCAAATGATGAGCCTACACTGACATATCATTGTCACCAAAGTCCGTATTACCTAAAGGCTCACTCTTGATGTTTTATGTTATTTGGGTGTGTACATATGTACAACACATGTATCCATCAGGATTGTATCCTGCGGAGTATTTTCACTGCCCTATCAATCTGTGTTATATGCAGAGTAGAGAACAGAGATATCAAGTAGGTATCACGGTGATGTCAGCTGATCGTAGATTCCCTGTGAGTAGGATGCACTAGTGTGGCTGGTCACTACAGGTGCTCTTGAGTACATGAAATACACTGAAGTGCTTTCAGAGACTGAGGAAGAAGCTTCCCTCATTTTAAATATGTTTTTCTACCTTAAGAATCACTTGTTTAGTATTGACTGTATTCAAAGGTGAAGGAACCTGAAAGCAAGAAACCAAAGAGATATGGACAAAGAGCCTTGACTCCCTATGAACTAAGTACAGGTGCCAGTGTGCCTGAGTGACAAGTGGCCCAGGGTGCTACCTAGTACATGCTAGACTGACTCCGTACATCAGGAACCTAGGCAGGCACAGGCAGGATAGACAGTCATGCATGGGGACACCTGTACATCTCAAGTCTTGGATGGTGGCCTAGTCTCTAACTCCCTTACACCCCCAGATTGGTCTACTATCTTTGCAGGAAAAGGAAATTCCAGGAGTTACCACTTTGCTCTCCTAGCACAGCTATCCTCACTTTGTGCGTCAGAGACAGTGTGAGGATTCTGACAGTGGCTATGTCTGTCTACTCCGATTACACATTCTGGAGTGAGCTGAGCCAGGACCAACCAGGCCCAGTGAGAGTGCATCTGCTTCTTGCCCCCGAGAGCCCATACTCTGACGGGCAAGCTGGATTGGTGATTTGGATCATAAGAATTAATGTAATTGAGAAAAGGCAGTTACTCATTCCTGAAAGAGCAGGTATTTTGCTTATCAAGAGTACATTCACTTAATCAAAGAGCTGCTTTTGGGGAAAGGCCTTCAGAAATATTTATGGTCTTTACTTGCAAGGATGACACAGGGACCTTCCTCCCATCAGGAGTGTACAGTCTGCAAACTGATTTGGGTCTTTATACCTGGAGGGTGGCCTGAAATTTCCATTGTGGAGATTTGGCCACCAGAACTAGAGTTTTTCTAGTACAGAGATCAAGCAATCCTCTGGTAGCCTCTTCCTCTATTTCATTGCTAGACATGATGATCGATTAGCCACCAAAGCACTGAGCAACCTAATATATTCTGAGAAATAGAATGTCTCTGTTGCCCTGGATATGTGTCCTGTGTCCTCGCTGGGCAGTAATCCATCCTCCTTGCTGTGGTCAAGGGGCCCAGTGTGGCAGCATATGCTCCCTCGTCATGTCTGGTCTACCAAGACAGTAGGCACAGAGCTTTGCCAAGATGCTAGCATTTGTCTCACCAACATTGTCCAAACCTAGGGATGGAGCCCTTGAGCTCCTTCCCCACCATGCCGTAGACACAAAGCTCCTTGGCTTCATTGGCACAGATGTGGCATGCAGTGCCAGCTCAGGCCAGCTTGCAAGAACAGGATGCTCAATTTCCAGGCATTTCATGAACCCACTGTGAAACACAGGTAATACTCAAAACTGAAGCATGTAAACTTAAACTTGGATTTAAAAAGATACCTCATATCACAGGGTGAGAAACAAAGTTTGCCTACCTGGCCCTGTGATTTTCATGATTAAAACTATAATCTCTGAATAAATTTACTCTACCTTGATAATGTGGGCACTACCCCACTGAAAACCAACACTCACCATAGTTCTTCTAAGGCAATAATATGTTCTTCTCACAGATGTAAATAATGTTTCTCTCCTCAAAGGACTACTATGAGAACTTAATACGAAAATGTTCAAAAAGCACATCACAGGGCAGGAGGGTTAGCTCAGTGGTTCCGGCACCTGCCTCGCAAGCGCAAGGACCTGAGTTCGATCCCTGGTAACCACATATAATGCTGGACATGGAGACACGCCCATCAACAATCAACACCACATACCACAATGCTGGACGTGGTGGCTCGCGCCTGTAATCCCAGCACTCGGAAGGCAGAGACAGGAGGATTGCTGAGTTTGCAGCGGCTTGCCTGGGCACCATAGTGAGCTCAGGACCAGCCTGAACTACAACGCAAGACCCTGTCTCAAAAGGCAAAAAAAAAAAAAAGCATCACATAAGGCAAGGCATGAGAAACTTCTTCATAAATATTAGCTATGTACTTATGGTATGAGGGGAAAGCCGACTGGTCATCAGTTCCGTGTATGAAAGTTTGACAGAGCCATCACCACTACCCAGAACACCATGATAAGAACACTCAGACTCTAAGACGGCCCAGGGAGTTTTTGCCACTTGACTTTGGTAAGCAGCTGGGCTCCTTCAGGCTGACTGAATTTTTATACCTTCGCCCTCGCATGGGCTTCTGCATACCCACGGCGCTGGTGGAGCAATGTCCTCAACGCTGCTTTCCTCTCTGACCTGGAGTGAACTCAGCCATGCGGCCCATGATAAATGCACAGTAAGGACGACATTATAACAGAGAAATTGCTTGATTTATGGTGTCTTGTGAAACAGAAACCTCCTTGCAGCATGGGAATTAGTGATGGAATTCTAAAAAGAATAACAAAATAAAATCAAGAACGGAAGGAAAAAATGCCTGGGTCCAACTCAAAACGAAAAAAAAAAACTTTTCTAATAAAAAATGCAAACCAGATGCAGTCAGAGATGACTGATAATTAATGATGATAAATGACTGATGTTTTCTATTGAATTATCTGGTGCACACCATTGTTTCTACATGAGGGAACGATTTACATATGGCTGCTGGGCTATCTTTTCACCTAAATTTGATTTCGCAGGCAGTTTTTCCAATCCCAAAGTACTGACTCCATCACTGATTTCTACATTTCCTTTAGGGAGGTGACTCTCTTACTTTTCAGAGATCTCTTTTAGAACAAGTAGAAACCGTGCCGTGCATGGCAGCTTAATGCCTGGAATCTCAGCACTCTGAGAGGAGGGAGAATTTGAGTCCAGCCTGAGCAACTTAAGGACCTAGAGAGACCCTGTCTCAAAATTTAAAAATGGCTGGGGACGCAGCTCACCGGGGAGGTCCTGGGTTCTATACCTACTAACATACTCAAAAAGGATTAAAAAAAAAAAACAAGGTTGGACACATCACACATAAACATTCTCTCCCAGTGAACATGAAACTACACCCAAAGGTATAACAGGTGAAATACAAACCATGGAAATGATGTATCAGCAGAGAGCTGTCCGTATTCCCAAACTCGGTCTATCTTGTGACTAAGGATATATATTTTCTGGCACAAGCAGGGGTTCAGTTGCACAGTCTCTGTTTAAACCTTTCTTTATATCCCAGAACCATCTCTGATTCTTGCCACCATTTGTCATGACTGCAGCCTCTTTTCTGAGCTCTTCGGCTATTTTGGTCTACACTGCCCAGGTTAGCATTAGTTGTATTCTGCCTATTAATGGCAACCGTGTTGCAGCTGAGTTAGGGTTCTCTCACTTACACAGAACCATAGTAGTTGTTGTTATAGTTATCTGTATTTTCTTTGTTTGTTTGTTTGTTTGTTTTGAGACAGGGTCTCGCTTTGTAGTTCAGACTGGCCCTGAGCTCACTATGTAGCCCAGGCAAGCCTCGAACTCAGCAATCCTCCTGCCTCTGCCTCCCGAGTGCTGGGATGACAGGCGTGAGCCACCACACCCCGCACTCATCTGTATTTTCTTAAGCAACTAGCATTTGACTTTGAAGAAAGGGGTAAAAAGATGATGTTTCAGTGTTTTAAGAGGTGCTAAGGGATAGCTCTTCTCTTTCTGTTGCAAGTTATAGAAACTCAAATCAACTGAGCTCAAACTGAAGAAATACCTGGCTGACATAACTAGGAAAATCAGGGCAAGATCAGGAACTACTTGATCCGGAGTGTCTATGAGTGCCTTCTGAGTTCATCTCTTCCCTGTGGGCTTAACAGTCCCTCAGAGTGGCTTCATTTTCAAAAGCTTCATGCACTGGTGGCATGACACTTGTATCGCTACCAGTACCCTCTTCTTCCCTCCTTTCTCCTCATCCTCTCACTTCTTTCTTCCTCCTTCTCCTGTCTATGTGCAAGCTCTGATGCTTCCCACCACATTATGGTGCAACATAACAGCCACACCAGATTCAGCCCCTCCACCCTGACCTCGGTCTCCAAAAAGGTGAGACATGAATTTTGTTTCTTCATGAAGCTGGTAAAATCCTGTCTTGCATATTGTGGCAGAGACAATTCAAGCCCACCCACCATCTGCGAGCTCGGGAAGCACATCTGTGCCCTTGTCTGCAGCTGCCCCGTGTCCTGTGAATAAATCGGCCAGACACTGAGCCACAGTGACACATGTCACTTCTGGGCCAAACCAGTTCAGGCCACGTGCTGCCTCCAGCTTCTTCCTCCTTCGCAACAAGGACCTTGGAGGCTCTGTGGCCCAGAGACGATGGCTCCCAGATGGAGAAGGACGCCCTGGCCCAAACTGCTCTCCCACAAGCAAAAAATAAACTTTATTGCATTAAGTTCCTAAGTCTTGGGGAACAGACTTGCAGCAGCTAAGAGTGATTACCCTAACTAGAACATCACCCTTTCTCAGCAGTCCTTCTACTGAGATACCACACAGCAGCTAAAGAAAGTCTTACTCAGTCTCACATACTGTTTTCCTCTCTGACTCCTTTAACGTGGAAATTTGGAATTTTCCTTTAACAAGAGAATAAAATGCAGCTGCTTTAAAGTGCCCTACATATGACCCCATGATTAATTCAGGGACAATATGTGTTTTCTTTATACATAGCATTTAATAACTGTGAGGACTTAATACAGAAACTTGACTCTCTAAATAGGCTATTCTGCTTATGTTAAAATGATTTTTGAATATGTATGAGGCCTTTCCTAAAATGTATTCCTGTTGTCAGCTATTATTTTTAAATAATTAAGAAAATTCTGCTGATGGAATACATCCGTGAAAATTGATTCATTCTATACACTTCAATAAATGAAGAAAGAGAATTAATTAGTACTGACTTTGGGTTTATTTTTGGCATCCAATATTGAAAATAATTCCTTAACTTTTATTTTTTCCTTAAGTGTGGTACAGGAAGAATGCAGTTCACTGAGGATTCTAGGTAATTCCATTCCTACTTCTCTAGATTTCACTGAACTCCCTTGGAAGCCCAAGGGCCTGAATTTGATCCCCCGTACCATAGAAAAAAAAAATCACTAGTATTTTTGCCGGGCATGGTGGCTTACACCTGTAATGCCAGCACTGGGGAGGCAGAGGCAGGAGGACTGCATGAGCCACCATGCACCCGGCTTAGTATCCATTTTAGTACAAAGAGAGGCAATACATCTAGAAGGGTGCATAACCTATTCATGTCTCCACTGCAGTGATCTTGCTTCAAGTTGACAGATACAGGGCTATTTGTTTATCTCAAAACTGGTTATTCACATGTATATCCTTTGTTCTAATAGGATTCTAGGCAATTTTCAAAGACAGATAAAACACAGAATGAAGACATGAATTTAGAGCAGGTACCAAGGCATGGTGGTACCTGCACATAATTCCATTATTCTGGGAGGCTGAGGCAAGAGGATTGCAAATCAAGGCCAGCCTGGTCTAGTTAGCAAGATCTGTCTCAAAATGAAAAACAAGTGTTCAGGGATTTAGCTCCAGTACCACTGCACCTACCTTGGAAGCACAAAGACCCAAGTTTTATCCCTGGTATTGCCAAAAAAAAAAAGTGAAAAACAAAAAAAGCACTGGAGATGTAATTCAGTGTGAAAGGGCTGGGTTCTAGCTCTAATACCAGCAACACATAATGCCATTGCAGAATGTGTCCAGACATTTTCTTTATGCCACTATTCCCTAAATGATACAGTATAACAATTCTTTACATAGCATTTATATTGTATTTGGCATTATAATCTAAAGGCGATTATGATATGCAAAAAAATGATATGTGTGAATGGCATAGTATGGGAGGGCCCCAGAACCAATCCACCCCTCACTCACCAAGGAAACGATTGCATTTGTATCCATACCCCATGAACTATTTGATTACCAGGCAAGTAGATGAGTAGCCATTTCCAGAATAGATTTATATTGTGATTTTGTGATTTTTGCACCTATTTGAGAATCAATAACAAGAATAGGGCACACACAGTTTCCCATTATAAGGACATCATTGACTAACTGATATGGTTTGTGTCTAAATGCCATCCCCTCAAAGGCTCATGTGATCATACATGAGGCTTTTCAGGGGTGGCTGAATCTAGGGTGTGTGATGCTGGGATTGTATGTGATGCTGGGATCAAGGAGGTGTGACTACTAAATTAGCTCACTGACTGATCTGGCATAGTTCTGGGTGTGGTAACAGGAAGGCTCATGCTGGCTGTGAGTGCTACTTACTCTAACGACAGGAAGCCTGGATAGAATATCAGTGTGACAGGGACAGAACAAGAGCTGCTGTTCACAATGCTTGTTGCTTGCTGCTCTCAGCCAGTTCCTTGCTTTGCTGTCTTCTGCCTGCCATGAACTGTTTCTCCTCTGCCACACCTCTCTGCCATACTTACCCTGACTTGAATCAGCTAACTTTGAACTGAAACCTCTCCAAACCGTGAGCCAAAATAATCTCTCCTCCTTCAACTTTGGGTGTAAGACATTTTGTCTTAGGAAGAAAAAAGTAATTAGACTATTAACTAAAAGAAAAAATTTGCCTTGACATTGAAAAAAGGAATTATCCACATGGATATGCTATGCTGAGTCCATGATTCACACAGCATTTGACAAAAACTAGTGGTGTTTTTACTTTCTTACTGTCTTCAAGAGGAGATTCAGACCCAAGAATAGCATTCTCCTCAGCTCAGAGCAGAAAGAGCAGCCACTGAGGGGGCTCACAGTTTGTGGACCCTGGTACAGCTATGTTTTCTGTTGTGTCTGGGACCAACTCAGTGACTGAAGGGGAATGCCTGCCACATGTTGAAAAGAGTTGTTTTGTGCCTCTGCCCAAAATGGTGACCATGTCCTGGCTGCTGTTTACTTTGGGTGAACTGGTTTTCCACCCTTTGACTCCAATTCCTTAGGTGTGCTGACCAGCAGTCAGCAGTCCCAGTCCATCTTGTCTGGGCAGCTTTTCCCTTCTTTCTGTCTGGGCATCTTTGGGCTATGGAAGTTCAGGTTTGAGCCACTGACCGAAATGGCACCCACATCCTGGTTGCTGATGGTCGTTGCTTCACTTATCAATTTTCTTTTCCTCCAGAGTGAGCCTTCAGGAGAATACTGTCTGGCAATTTCACTGCTGCCTCAAGTTGTACAGACCTCTGGCATTTCAAAGCTGGGATTCTGTTTCTCAGAACCTGAATTATCTTCTCAGACTCCAGATTCTGACTGAGGCAGGTATTTTCTGGTGAAGAAGTAAAAGCAGCAAATAAACATATGAAGAAATGTCTGACTTCACTGGTCTTTTGTGAGATGCAATGAAAACAACACTGAGATTCCATCTCACTCCACAAAGAATGGCTGCTGTCATGAAATCAACCAACAACAAATGCTGGCAAGGCTGTGAGGAGGAAGCAACCCTTCTCCACAGTTGGTGGGAATGCAGACTGGTGCCACAACTGTGGAGATCAGTGTGTAGATTCCTCAAAAAAACTAGGATTAGAGATCTCATTTGACCTTGCTATTTCCCTGCTGAAAGAATTAAAAGCATCATACCACAGTAACATATCTGTACCCATGCTTATAGGAGCACTTTTTTTTTTTTACTATTCACACAAGTGTTTATTTGTCATGAGAGCTGTTCCTTAGTTCACGTATTGTTTAACAATTCAGGAACACCGATCAGGGACAAATATATATGGAACTCAATCCAAAGAAATCTTTTTATTCTTCCATCACTTTGCACTCTGAAAGATACCAGCCTTCCTCATTTCTTCAAAATCTTTCATGGAATCATAATTTCTATAGAAATCTGCATATGCCTTCTTTCTTGGTTCAGCCACACCAAACTTATACAGGGTGCAACACTCAGGGAGACAAATACTGCTCCAACAATATGAATGCGCAGACGCCTGGCCAGAAGTCCCATCTGCAGTTTCGCCAAAGCACTGGAACTCATGGTAGGTACTGTCCTCAACACCAACATCCTCTCCGGCTGAGAAATCTATAGGAGCACATTTTTAATAGCTAAATCTTAGAATCAGACCAAATACCCATCAACTGGAGACTGGATAAAGAACGTGTAAGTTTTTTATACAATGGAGTATTATTCTGCCATTAAGAATGATAAATTAGGGGCCAGGGAGTTAGCTCAGTGGTTCCAGCATGTGCCTTGCAAGCACAAGTTCCAGAGTTTGATCCCCAGTACCATATACCACAATAGTGGGCACAGTGGCTCATGTCTATAATTCCAGCACTCAGGAAGCAGAGACAGAGAATTGCTGAGAATTTGAGGCTAGCCTGGGTTACATAGTGAGTTCAGGGCCAGACTGAAAGACCCTGTCTTAAAAACAAAAACAAAAAACTAAAATAAATATAAATAAATAAATAAATAAATAAACAAATAAATAAAAGAATGATAAATTAGAGACATTTATAGCTAAATGGATGCACGTTTAGACCATACTCATAAAAGAAATAAATAAGAAACACTTGTGTAAATGCCATATCATCTCCTAGTGTGAAAAATTGAAAGTGTAAATGAGGTCCAGAATGTAAATAGGTTTTGCAAAACAGGAAGAAAATGTTCAAAAGGGAAAGGGAATGGGGGGGGCAAAGAAGGGAAAGAAAATATTTGAAGGTAAAAAGGCAAAAATGGGAACAAAGCTTATGTATATTTGGAGGTGGAGTGACTGGAGAGAGGGCAAGGGAATGGGGGAAAATGATAATCAAGATATTCCACGTACAGGTACAAATTCTCAATGATGAATGTGAAAATAATGTGTACTTAAAATGTACCAGTAAACTCAATTTTTAAAAGAAGAAAAAGAAAAGAGTTGGAAAGTTGTTCCCACAGTGCTGGTCAGGGGAATACTACAATTCCTCATGTAAGATCCCTGAAACTCAAAGTTTATTACATTATTACATTCAACTTTTATGCACATTGAGAAGGAAGATCATTTGTTCTCCACCTTTGTTGAAAAAAAAAAACTAAATCACCTTGGAGCATCTCCCTAGTAGTCCTATTTTGAACTTAACCTTGGAAGGCAGCTATGCTCACCATTATACCACCAACACACACATTTTGAACTTAACCTTGAATGTGATGTTGTGTGGAGGGAGGCACTTTAGAGACCCCCTGTTGTGAGGCTGAGCCCATGAAAGGAACAAGGACCCTTAGGAGAGGAGACCAAGAAGGTCCACCTCTGCCCTCTGTCACGGGAGGACAATGAGAAGACAGTGAACTGCAAACCAAGAAGAGACAGCACCACAGACACCAAGTTCCCTGCACTTTGGGCTTTCTGGGCTCTGGAACAATGGACACAATTTGTTGTTTAATCCATCCAGTCCACGGTGCTCTGAAATGACACCATGAGCTGGACTAGAGCACATATAACTACAAGTATTTTGACTGTTTTTAACTGCTCAAAAAGTAGCATTTTACAAATGCACTCTTGGCCCTAAGGTTAAATTTAAAATTCAGTTTCAGTTCAGTGTCAATTCAGTTAGCATTTTTTGAACATCTCCCATATCTAAGACTTTCCCTGATGTGCTGTGGTACACACACAGTCAAGAACACAAAACTGGAGGCTGGAAAGGTAACATGCCTATCATATGAAAGCCTCTGGTCTGTAGTCACATCACCACAAAACATACACAGACACCTGTGGGTTTCAGAAATACCAAAGATTGTGTGTGTGTGTGTGTGTGTGTGTGTGTGTGTGTTACCAGGGATTGAACTCTGGCCCTTGCCAATGATTTATTATCAAATTATAAATGCTAAATTATCAGGTCAACTATGCTATGTCCCATGCTGGAGCATCTACATTCACAGGAGAATGAGATTCAGAGGCATCTGTTACATGATCTTATGCTGAAGTTCATATTCCAAACTCCCCGAAACAGAATGACCCCATCAAGGTTTCTAGTAAAGCAGATCTCAATTAAACTGTAAGAATCATGAGGTGAATATTCTTGAGCCTGGGTCTTACTTCTCTAATATATCACAGCGGTTCTCAAATGGTTCCTAAACCTGCATTGTATTAGACACAGCCAAGACAAGCACAAAAGATGTGCCCAGGTCACTTGGCTGGGATTGAGAATCAGACCTTCAAATGTCAGTGGCAACAGCATCAGCTTTATCTATGAACTTAGCAGAAATGCAAATCAGAACCAGAAGGTCATTCACGGTCATAAAACTACCAGGTCAGACATGACACTCTGCCCTGTGGCACTGCACCCTGGGTGGTAACAAACTCTCCAGATTATTCTGAGACAATCGCAAGTTGGGGAGCCACTGAATACCATGACATGGAGATGTTAGCAGAGGCACACTTTCTGAACCTGTTCTGTTGCTACATCAGAGATAAAAGACCAATCACAGCATGACTTCTGATCCCTAGTTCTCTGCAACACTCAGAAGAATTCACTTGTTAGCTTCTGGGAAAAGAATAAAAAGCAAAATCATTTCATCCCTCATGTGCAGTATGCCAGCTTTTATTCTTAGAACTAGGCCTGCACTGAATTATCTGAAAAGATCTCAAAGATCTTTACTAGTCCACCAACACATGGGAAAAGAAACCACTGACACTGTGCCGATGCCTTTTCTTGTTTCTTTCTTCCTTTCTTTTTTTTTTCATGTTTTTCTGTGAGTTACTGAAAATAATTAATAGCTTTGGTAATCCAGAGCTCTATGGACTTAAAGGAGATCTACTAAAAAATGTTATTAAAAATAATAATAAAAATTTTTAAATAAAAAATGTTACAAACTCAAAGAAACTTGGTAAATGAAAAATAAGAATTCAACTAGGAAACAAATGTCAATTGCCCAAGTGGCTTATGATTAAAACATGACGTCGAGTTTTCATGATTTTTACAGCTCATTAGAAAGATTTGTCAGCATCCAAAATAAGCCCCCCAGAGGAAACAGGGCTGTACATAGTGACTAATGATAACCAGTTTCTAGTTGAAATGGAAAACTACTGCACCCAATGCTTGTGTACAGCCAGGAGAAGGACTAGTGCTTCAAAGGAAAGAGCTACTTACTACCTTCCACTCAGGACATCCTAGGACCACACAGGACTGTTAGTTGCCCACTTCCTCTGTATCTTTTGCAACCAACTCAAACTCAACAAATTCCCCGCAGCACACCTCACAGACCTTTCATTTTCACCTTCAACAAACTGAACCATGGATTCAAGTGTGTGAGGCTGGGGATTAATCTTTCAAAACCTGTTTCCCCATCTGTAAAAATACAAATAATACCACTAATGTCTTAGAATGGTTTTAAGTTGATAAAATGAAATAACAGGTAAGATCCTTAGCGAAATGCTTAAATGTTGATTAAATCACTATTACATGATTTTTAGTGTTCTAATTTGGCTTATGTAAGACGGGATCACCAAAGGACGTGGCTTCCTATGGAATAAAGAGCAGGGTTTTTAAATAGAAATGAAGGTAGAGAGGGAGAGAAAAACATTACCAATTTTCCCACCACTTAGATGATTCTTGGAATTCTACCTACAAAGTTTCATTCTTTTATTTCAGTTTCTTATCTCACTTGGATTAGCAAACATCTTCTTCTCTTAAAATGAATGTAATTTTAATTCAAATTTGGAAACAAAATACAGTATGTGAGAACACCAGGGATGTGGGAGGGGACAAAAAGACAGGCAGCTAGAGATGAAGACTTCTGTGCACCGTAGATAATCCTAGCATACTTTCCAGGTTCTCTGAACTCTGACCACTAACAGAAAATTCCAGAAACCAACTTGTCTCTGGATCTTGGTATGAGAATCCCAAAGGGAAAACAGAAGTGCTGCGAGTTTCCTGGTTCTCTGGCATCTGAGTCACTGTCTCCAGACATTGGCCTCTTTTCTACCCAGAAACCTCAAGAAAGACCAGGTAGCCCATGGTTGCCTTGTCACCCACGATCTGGGTGTGTGGTTTCATTTTGATTCACACAGCTCTGTTCTGGGAGAACTCTGTCTGGAATGGTCTCCAAGGAATCAACTGAAAAACAGGTATATCATAACCTGTGTATTTGACTCTTCAAACCTAATGGTGATTTTAACAGGGCACTTCTGACAGATCTGTGTGTGTTTCAAGAAAACTAGAATGAAGTGGCATCTGCAGAGACTTATGGTTCTCTTGCATCCTCTACTAATTTCCTTCAAAAACATGAAAACTAACTCAAACTCTCCAATAAACCAAAGGTGATGTCTCTGAACAGTGCCAGCTCTCAAACATCAGGTTCCAAAGAGACACTCTGTGGGCAGCAAATAGAGGGTTGCCAAGAGGGAACTGTTATCAAGGGGCATTAGCACACAGTCTTGCTACATGGTGGCTTCTCCAAACTCAAAATTTGGCCTGGGGCCGGGTGTGGTGGCTCACGCCTGTAATCCCAGTACTCAGGACTCGGGAGGCACAGGCAGGAGGAATGCTGAGTTCGAGGCTTGCCTGGGCTACATAGTGAGCTCAGAGCCAGCCTGAACTACAAAGCGAGACCCTGTCTCAAAAAAAAAAAAAAAAAATTTGGCCTGGGGTCCAAGCAGCTAAGTCACCAAGATGATGTCATAATTTAATATTGGAGTTTTATTGTTTTGTTTGAGTAGTTTACTTCACTTGAGAAGAAATGTAGGTAGAAGCCAATGATAAGCAAATGACTGTTGTTTTGGTTATATTTTCAGAAATAGAAAAAGTGGAGCAAGGCACACGCGATGAATGGTGGGGCTCAGCTGGCTGGTCAGAGCTTTGTCACTTTGATGGCAGGCACAGCATGGCTGCTGAGAGGGATTCCTTGTCCTTGATCACAAACTTCCAAGCTGCTGACCTGCTTGCTGCCTTGGGTGGCTGCCTCTCCTTGGTGACCAAATCAGCTGAGGGTTCATCCAAGCACGGTCAGAGGGGAAAAGCAGGAGAGGTGAAGAATGTGGTCTACTGAGCACATTCTGGGACTCGGGAACAACTTGGAGCTCATGGCCAGTCATCATGGCCCCCAAATGATCATATCTCACTATTTTCAAGGTATACAACTTGATGAACTACATAACATAGAGTGACTCTGTTTTCTTGGAGTCACCTTCTCATGCATACAAGAGCTCTCAAATATACTGTGCTACTCCTCTCACAGGTCACAAACTCAGGTGACCCTAGACCCTGGAGAATGCTACCACTGCTAGTCAAGGACAGTTCCTACAAAAAGCACATGAGGGATGTAGTCTGGCCATCACCCTTCCAATTCCCTGCAGTCCAGCCCTTAGCCCCTATTTCTCCCTGGTGGCTGGTGGAGCCAATATTCTGACTGTCTGGGCAGATGTCTCTCCATCCAGCCTCCATGAAAGTTCAGTGAGTCCCTAAGAGCCAGGTGCAGCAGAAGTTTGGGCCCCAGAGCATCCCTGAGGACTGTGACCTGAGGCAGAGGCAGTGGCAGGCCTGAGCTGCAAAGGGAGTATGTCCCAGGGCTTCTACCTCCCCAGTTCAGCCTTGGTCAAGATCCTTGTTCAGTGGCTACTGAACAAGAGAAGGGTCTGAGCTCTCCTCTGGTCCCTAAGAAGCCTGCTTCCATGGAAATGTAAAGACTCTTCAGGCAGCCAGCTCATCCCTGCTCTGCCCAGTAGCAGCTGACCTCCATCAGCCTATAGGGTCTCAGCATTTGTCTTTTCATACCACAAAAAGCTCACGAGGCAGGTGTTATCATCTTCGCAGCACTTGTAAGGAACAACATCAAAGAATCAAAGTAATCTGCCCAAAGTAATACTGCATAGCTGAAGAATCATTATCAAATCTCTGTTAAGTCTTCCCTACTCAGAACTCAGTGTCAGGCCCTCTTCTAAGTATTTCAGGGGTATGCATTGTGTGAGCCTTCCAACAACCTTAGTAATACCTATGAGAATATTCCTTTTTCACAACTAGGAAAACCGAGACACAGAAAGAGAGAAATAAGGTGATCAGAGCCATGATTAGTGAATGGAGAAGTCTGATCTGAATCAAATTTACCTGTCTACAAACCTTAACCAGATGTTAAGAGTTAAAGGACTCTTTATTTCAGGTTCAGTTTGGAATCACCAGATATCCCCCAAACAAGAGGATGCCACCCAAAGAAACAAATCCAAGCTGCCTGGTTGCCAGGCCATAGAGGGTACTGCTGGAGAGGGAGGCCTCATGTCTGCTCTATGATGCTTCACGATGGCAGGAGCTGGGTAGGCTCTCCAGGTGCCCAGGTCCATCACAACCCACAGCAAGATGGATTCGGCAGTCATCTCTCCGGTCCACTACTCAGCACACGTGTTCTCTTTACGGTAGAGGGTCCTGTTGATGTACTTATTTAACTATTGTTGAAAGCCTTCAGGAGTAATTCTTTGGATTGGCTTTGTACAGGTAAACACTTCACACTGTTGTGGGCAGGCAATTGTCAGTGGCCTCTGCGTTTCCCCTGGGCTCTCCTTTCCTTTTGTCTCTGTCCTATAGGGGGCGCAGTGATTCTACACATCTGTACTGATAAGGATCGGTGAGTTTTTTTCTAGCGCTGGGGATCAAAGCCCAGGGCACCTGCATGAGGCAAACTGTCTTCCACTGTGCCAACCCAGAGCTCCCAGCCATGAATCTGAAGCTCCTTGACTCAGGCCAGCTCCTGGGCCTGAGGGATCCACCTTCATTGCTAAAGTAAATGTTTCTAGTTTCAAGTAATCACAGCTAATGAGTCTTTTTAACTATCCCTACTGCACAAAGCTACTAACTAAACAGACACAAACAAGCCTGCTAAACAAATGTTAAGAGACAGAACAGAAGATAAAAAATACCACAAGGAAGAAAGACTCCTCTCTCCTCACAGGCTTTTAAAGGAAATACTGACCTTCCCCAAAAACAAAGAGTAAGTTCATCACAAGCTGCTCACAAACCCATTCCCTTCCCTATGGACCAGAGCCTAATTTCCAGGATTTACCTCAGAGGTAGAGTACCTGCCTGGCAAGCATGAGATCCTGACTTTGGTCCCCAGTACCAAAAAAACACCAAAAATATTTCTAATCATTCACTGTGACCTTTGCTGTATCTTGGAGGCAAATTAATCATTTCCTATGAGACTGCCTTTCTAATTCAGCATGCAAATCACTACAGACTATGGGATCTAATGGCTCATGCCTCACTGTCCCTGTGAACATACTCCAGGAGCCCATCACAGCTCCAGGCTACTCTAACAGCTGTGGGTTTCATCCATTCTTGAGGACAGAGAAGGTACGAGTACCCCGAACTGGTCACAAGTCTGCAAAAAGGGTCTACAGATCTCTGGCCTCACTGGAGCACCAGTGAGCACAAGAAGAACTTGCCAGCCACCCCACTCCATGACCCGGTCCAGCTCCTCACTCTTGCTCCTAGATCTCTGGCTTCAGTTCCACTGTGACGAAACGTCCAAGTCCCAGTTCCAGAGGCTCAGATCTTCCCAGCTTTCTGCCCAGGGCTTTAAAAGCTTCTGCTCACCAATTGTTTATTTCTTCTCAGTTCTGTGTGATTTCCATCGTCATTAAGAATGACAGCTTCTAACCAGAGACCATTTTGAAGCGAGCGGAGCCCGGAACCTCAGCCTTCACGGAAGACCCACTGCATTTTCCCAAGAGCCCTGGAGGATTGGTCGGCACATCAGAAGCCCAGAAGGTCTGGTCTAGAAAACAGAATGTCTATGACAGTACAAAGTTGAGTTTATTAATTTTTTAATCCCCACTGAAAGATATCTTTATAGTATCAAATAGAAATGTTATAGAAGCATTTTCTTAATTTAGGTTTCATTGAATTTGGCTAATTAAAAAAAGTTTATATGGGCTGCAGATTTAGTTCAGTGTTTCTGGCGCCTGACTTGCAAGCGCAAGGCCCTGAGTTCGATCCCCGGTGACCACATACAATGTTGGGCATGGTGCCTCATGCCCAACCAGCAATCAATACCACATACCACATACCACAGTGCTGGGTGTGGTGGCTCACACCTGTAATCCCAGCACTCGGGAGGCAGAGGCAGGAGGATTGCTGAGTTTGAAGCTTGCCTGGGCTACATAGTGAGCTCAGGGCCAGCCTGAACTACAAAAGCGAGACCCTGTCTCAAAAAAAAAAAAAAAGTTCATATGATTTTCCCCACATTCTTGATAAATTTTAGTATTTCTGTCTCATTTCTGCCTGGTCCAAGAAGGGCTATTCTGGATGGCTAAATCTTACAATAGTTTCTCATATTCATTTAGGCAACAAGACCCACTAAGTTTCTAATTTCTTTATAACTAAAAAGATTTTTTTTAGTACATTAGGAAAAAAAATTTTTTTTTTTTTTTTTAGCCCAGGCAAGCCATGAACTCAGCAGCATTCCTCCTGCCTCTGCCTCCCAAGTGCTGGGATTACAGGTGTGAGCCACCACGCCCAGCACTGTGGTATGTGGTATGTGGTATGTGGTATTGATTGCTGGTGGGCGTGAGTCACCATACCCAGCATTGTATGTGGTTACCGGGATCGAACTCAGGACCTTGCACTTGCGAGGCAGGCGCCGGAACCAGTGAGCTAAATCTCCAGCCCTAGAAAAAAGATTTTATACAAAAGTCAGAATAAATATATTTCTGGGATGAAAATAAATAAATAAAATAAAAAGGCAAAATACCTAGAGATAACCACTATGTGACATTAGAATACTTCCATATTCGTGAAACATTATCATTGTAAGCAACAAAATGTGATCCATTGGCCTGTACCCTTTTGTCTACAATGAACACTTGTCCAATAAATATTTATGTACAATATTGCTTAATGTACAATATTGTTCATTGCTTAATGTTGATTATTTTGGGCTTTCAGCCAGTATGTCACCAAGATCAATTTGCATTCTTTCCCAAAAGCATTATGGAAACAGGATAGGAGATATATGTTAGTTACCTTGGGAGCTTGATTTAATTGATTTGTTTCATATATATAAAGAAATATATTGTGAGGAGAGCATGTGAATTTTTACACAGCTCTATGAGTAGATAGAACTGAAGCCAGCCAATTAGGCTGCCCACTTTGATGGCCATTAAGTGGATTGACCTAAAGGACAGTGCTGCTCTCTATAGAAGAGAATAAGTTATATATGAATTTTTCTGTGTCCTGTGGATAGTTTTGAACTCATTTAGAATGTGCTAAGAGTATCTGAAGACCAAAGTCATGAGTTTAAAAACTAAAACAAGGGCTGGGGATTTAGCTCAGTGGTTCCAGCATCTGCCTGGCACACACAAGGTTCCGAGTTCAATCCCCAGTACCATATACCACAATGCTGGGCATGGTGGCTCACACCTATCATCCTAACACTCGGGAGGCAGAGGCAGGAGGACTGCTGTGAGTTAGAAGCTAACTTAGGCTACATAGTGAGTTTAGGGCCAACCTAAACTACAGCAAGATCCTGTCTCAAAAACAAAAACAAAAACAAAACCGGGCGTGGTGGCTCACGCCTGTAATCCCAGCACAAGGGAGGCAGAGACAGCAGGATTGCTGAGTTTGAGGCTTGCCTGGACTACATAGTGAGCTCAGGGCTAGCATGAACTACAAAGCGAGGCCCTGTCTCAAAAAGAAAAAAAAAAACCAAGGTTAAGCTTGAAGTAACTACAGAATTGTGAATTACCTAAATCCCAGTGATTATGAATCAGTGTTAGTCTTTTCACAGATAAAATAAGACAAAGTGAGGAGAAAATGATATACTTTTCACATGATAAACTAAGACAAAGTGAGGGAAAAATTGCAAATAAAGTTTGAATAGTGTTTATATCCTCTATAAGTGACACTAGAACACAGTCTAAGTCAAAATGATGCACAAAGGTGTAGTGATTCATATGTGCTCTCTCCCATCACTAAAAACAAAACTGCCTTTCCCAGAATGTGAATCAGATTTAAACTCCTGCTCAGCTGGGGTTCTTTGGAGTGAATCCACCAGAAGAGCTGCTAGCAACCTCCAGCAAATCAAAGTGGATTCTACTGTAAGAATATGGAATAAAACAAAAGAAAAACCAAACAGTGGCTCTTTAGTGAAATGACTGTCCAGCACCTGGTAATCCTTCCAGCTCTCAGGATAGAACAAATGAACTTCTGTCTCACAGTCAGACAGCAAATGGCAGCTCCTCTTCTGCGGCCATCCCTGGGTCCCTCGCCACCAGAGGGAAGCAGACTGCGGCTGACAGCCATACTGACCCATGAGCGTCTCATAAGCACAGTGCCATCTCTTAATGAAGTGAGACGAGGTGAGTGAGCAAACCAGACCAGCAACAGCCTACAGCAACCACTGTTTCCCAACAGCATTACCGGTAAACCAGAGAATGTCAACATGTCTGAGAGTCGGAATGAACTGGCTACAGGTGTCTATAGCTTAAAAAATTGACAGATCCTTAGTTCATTCTGAGAATCATCAAGCAAGTAGGAAATGAGGCAACCTGTGATTTAAGAACAACCCTTTACTTATAGGCACAATAAATGAAGCAGGCCATCATAACCTAAACAAATTATTCCCCTTAGTAACAAAGTGTAAGAACTATGCTCACGGGCCAGAGGGTTAGCTCAGTGGTTCTGGCGCCTGCCTCACAAGTGCAAGGTCCTGAGTTCGATCCCCGGTAACCACATACAATGCTGGCGTGGAGACTCGCCCACCAGCAATCAACACCGCATACCACAATGCCAGACGTGGTGGCTCACGCCCGTAATCCCAGCACTCGGGAGGCAGAGACAGGAGGATTACTGAGTTCGCAGCAGCTTGCCTGGGCACCATAGTGAGCTCAGGGCCAGCATGAACTACAAAGCAAGACCCTGTCTCAAAAAAAGCAAAAAAAAAAAAAAAAAAGAACTATGCTCACGGCTTGAGTTATCTTCCTTGTCCAGTAACAGACATGTCACACAGGTGGCATGTTGTTCTCAGTTGGGAGCACTGCTTCTCAACTTTAATATTCAAAGAAATGTGATTTGGGGATCCTATGAAAACACAGGCTCAATCTGGCAGGTGTGGGGTGGGCCTGAGAGGCTGTTTTTCTATTAGGCCCTGATGATGCCAATGGTGCTGGTAACAGCAAAACAGGAAGTACCAGCCTCCTTCCCTCGCACCTCAGATCCTTCTCCTGTGTGATGCCTGCTTCAATCAGCCATGGGGCTTCTCACCAGCCCTTCCAGGAACAAGAGGCCACTTACCTTTTGGCAGTTCCTAGAGCCACTGGTGGGGAAGGAGTTGGAAACCATGTACTACACTGAGCTTTGTGGATCTCACTTACCCAATTGAGCACACACCCCGGCACAGAGAATGCACAAACCATGCCATTGTCCTGTGACCTGAGAGTGGATGACAAGTTGTCCATGATGAGTTTTCCAAAGTGTGACTAGACTTAGCACTGACTCCCTCCAGGCCTTCAAGGGAGGCATGGTCTGTCATAGGAGGAAGACAGGGACTCATCTCTCCATCAGAAGGAGAAGCTTTGAACGGCTCAATTGGGTGCATAGTGGATGGAGCCCAGGCCCTGTCTTCAATGCCCACGGTGATTGGCCACATCCTGTGAGCAGAGCCAGCGCACACTGCAGGTCCAGTAGTCTTTGATCTGTCACCTGAGCGAAGCCCTGAGTGACAGGGCAGCCTGTGAGAGGCCTTTTCTCTCCAGACGGAACTTGCCTGAAGGACAAAGGGGATGAAGAGCTGTGAAGCCCCTCTGGCCTCTCACTTCTCTGGGTGGACAACTTGAACCAACGATAAGATAGCAGTGAAAAAGAAACAGATGATGTCAGACTCTGAAGGTGCACCATTATTTTTTAAAGATGTAAATAATAGCAATTCTTCATTGTGTCCATTTAAGCTCTTGACTTTAAATTCCGAATTTAAGAAATGTAATAAAAATCCTGCATAGTGGGCCGGGGATGTAGCTCAGTATTTCCGATGTCTGCAGAGTTCAATTCCTGGTACTACATACCACAGTGCCGGGCGTGGTGGCTCACAGCTGTAATCCCAGCATTCGGGAGGCAGAGGGAGGAGGATTGCTGAGTTCAAGGCTTGCCTGGGCCACAGAGTGAGCTCAGGGTCAGCCTAAACTACATAGCAAGACTATGGCTCAAAAAGCTAAAAAAAAAAAAAATCCTGCATTCTGCTCTTGACTCAGTCTCAGCATCTAGAAAGGAAGCCCTATAATGTCCTGACACACACACAAGGCTGTGGCAGGTGTGGCGCCACTGAGCTACCTCCCAGGCCCCTCCCTCTCCTACTCCTCGTGGTTTTTGTGAGGCTGTTCTCATAAAACACTGCTGAATGGAGGACACACTGTTGCCTGTAGCAGTTCTTACCTGTCTCCATGGACAGTGATCTGTCCCCACCCGTCCTTTCTTCCATGTAAATTTTTTCTCAGAGCTAATCTGGACAAGAGCACTTGTAGTCCTGTGTCAGTGGAAGCTTCGGAAGTTGGGAGGAGGATGTAACACCACGCACGCAAGCCCTGAGGGCCAGGCCCGTGTCCTGGACAAACTCACAGCCTAGAGAAGACTGTAGCCCAGAGCTGATTACAGCAGAGCATGGTGTCAGGTGGCTTCTCTTTCTAGTCTGTGGTGGGTCCCAACCCCACCTGAAGCATGACCATCACTCAACACCTCACCTTGCTTAGCTCTGAGTTTCAGTTTCTTCACCTTTTGGTCCAATTCCTAAGGCAAAGAATGGTCATGAAAATTACTGTCACATAAAAGGCACCTATTAAAATGCCTCTTTTGGTTTTGAGGGTTAAGATTCCAGGGGAATCTTATCACTGAGATATAATTTATCCCTTTTTATTTTTTACTTTGAGGAAAGGTCTCCCTAAATTGCCCATGCTGGCTGCCAACTGGAGACCCTTCTGACTACCTCTGGGGCAGCTGAGAGTATGAGAGTGTGCCTGTGGGTGCCACAGAGCTCACATGTCCTAGCCGTTATTCCTGGAGAGCTGTGGCTAACTGAATGCCTCAATCCCAGCCTCTCCCTCTGTCCAGTCTTTGCCCAGAATGAGCTCGCTGGACAGCATGCTTTGCTCTTGGCTTGTGCCACCTCGAAGACCCTTCTAGGTCCAGAATCTTAAAGTGAACAGTAAATCATAGCTGAGCCAATTCCCAGTAGGGCTGTCCCACCTTTGCCCATCAAAAGGGTGGCAGGAGGTGCTAATAAACAGAGCAAAGGGGCAAGGAGACAATCTACTCTTCAGTTCATTCTCCAGAAGAATAAACTTCTCCAGGAGAAGCACAACCAGATCATCCAAGACAGGCTCCTAGGGCTGATGGAGGAACAGTAACAGAACAGGCCAGCCCACCATTTCCATGGGCCTGCGTTTCCAAAATCCCGTGGGGCAGACAAAGCTGCCTTGCTGAGCCTCTCAGTCCTTGCCTGGCCCTTTGCAAAGAGGCTGTCCTAGAGAGACTTTGAAGATGATCAGGAGATAATCCTTGGGCCATCAGGTCTTGACCTAAGTTCTCTGAGTTCCGCTGCTGTCAAATGCTAAAGCCACCTTCTGTGCAGGTGGCAGGTTTGACTGACGGAAGGCAACGTTGTGGCTGACACCTTTTCTGTGTTTCCTGAAGACTAATTCCTGCCTGGGCAGAAGCATTTGAACTATTTTAAATAGCTGGAACAAACACTTTACAGAATTCCTGGTGTCGGTGAGTTTTAAGCAACCCACTTAACAAGTCTGTTCAGGTCACTGGTTAGTATGAATTTCCTAGAGTTACAGTGTCAGGAGCTCTGATTTATATTGGGCACTCATTAGAAAGCCACAGATCCACTCAGTAGAGCACACCAAACACCTCCGGAGATTTCCAAATGGAAGAGTTCAGAGTCTGAGCCTCCAACCAAATATCCCAGTGTAATTCACCACAACCCACTCTTCAAAAAAGTCACACCCTCCCCACACACAGAAGATAAGTAATTTCAAAGATTCCAGCATCTGATTCCTGGCAATGAAGCTGCAGGTGACTACCTACACCCTCAGGTAGTTATCTGTGGAGCAATCTCTACTTCTTGGCCCCTAAGGACTGAAGAAGAGGAAGGAAAGAGAGAAGAGGGCCTCAAAGGCTTGTAACCTCTCAGGAATCCCCAGCTTTGGCTGTTGGGTAAAGAAAAAGCAACACACAAAACT
This sequence comes from Thryonomys swinderianus, assembly GCA_004025085.1. Taxonomy (NCBI): domain Eukaryota; kingdom Metazoa; phylum Chordata; class Mammalia; order Rodentia; family Thryonomyidae; genus Thryonomys; species Thryonomys swinderianus. The sequence goes on along the minus strand of PVIC010003776.1, from coordinate 44,087 downwards.
AGCTAATTATTTATTGAGTCTCAGCAAAATAGTAATCACCATCTTAAAAAAACAAGACTACAAATGGCATAAACTTAAAAGTTCCTTTGCTAACGTTGTACAGAGCTTGCTGCCTTGGAAGGACATGGCTCCCTTCTGCACCACCAGGGCTGCAGGAGTCAGACCAGAGCTCAGGTCCCCCTAGTCGGGCGCTCTGGGCCAGGTACAGACATGCTATCTCATCCCTGATTTCCTATCTTCTGTGGATAAACCAGGCTCGGCCCTGGTTATCAGGCCAGTGCCCTTGACACATGCACATTCAACTGCAAGTTAGGGTCTGCATTCCTTCCTCAAGTGCTGCTTCGTCTGAAGTCAAGGAGGACAGTGACAGTCACCCTGAGGGTTGCCATCACGTCCTTGTCGGTATCTTGCTTGCTTGGATACCGTCTCCAAACCAGAAAGGAGTCATAACCTAGGCAATCAGTCATGCAGACCTCAAGGGGGAAGACTGGCTACACTACCACATTCTCAGACCTAAGAGAGGCTGCCGCTCCTATCTAGGAGACAGGAGGATACAGGAGAGGACTTAAAACTAACAGGAGGCAGGGGATTTAGTTCAATGGTTCCAATGGCTGCCTGGCAAGTGCAAGGTACCGAGTTCGATTCCTAGTACCACATACCACAATGTCAGGCATAATGGCTCATACCTATAATCTCATACTCCACTCCAGAGGCAGAGGCAGGAGGACTGCTTTGAGTTCGAGGCTAGCATGGACTACATAGTGAGTTCAGGGCCAGCCTGAACTACAAAGTGAGATCCTGTCTCAAAAAACTAAAAAATAAGATTAAAAATTAAGAAAAAAACTGATGGGAAATATATCCACCTCTTTAAGGCAATGGCCACTCCATTTCTCTGCCATGAAAGCTCTGAAAGCAAATGAAAGTTCTTCTTGTGCAACAGAGGAACAATTCAGCTGCTGCTTGATGGAGTTAACTTTCAGCTATGGCTTTTCTCTTCCTCAGCCTCTATAAACTTTATGTAACAATTTTCCAACACAATTCATCCACAACAGATTCTTATTTCAACAGGTTTTCTTACTTCTCAACAGAATCTTATTCCAAAGAGATCACCATGGAAAGATCATCACTGCTATGTTTACGGCATTGACCATTCAGGGCTGTCGTATGAGGACTGGACTGGAGCGTCACCTCGCTCCAGGTCCTTTTCTTGTCACTACTCCATGCAGGCATTGCAGTTATGGCTTTGCGTTTGGACTGTGTTGTATTTCACTGTAAGTTAAGCCAACCATGACAGTGGATAGGGGTGGTCAAAAGGTACAGAGCTGGGGGGGGGGGGCAGTCAAGGGACCCATGGGGAAGAAGGAGAGGGAAAGAGGGCAACTTTTTATTGGAGATTCATTTTTTAACTGTTTTGAATTTTTAAACCATGTCAACTTATTGCCTATTCAAAAAATTTAAATGAAAATTTTCTAAACAAACCATACAACTTTATAGAACACAGAGGAAGCATCAAAGAGATGTGTGTGGGACTTTATGGGGGAAGCATGAACATTTAAAAAAAAATGGTTTAGGAATAGAAAGAAATAATACATACCAGGGAGAAAAAAATTCCAATTTATTTAGGATTGAATGTAGCCCCCATGTTTCCAGCCCAGACTCCCAAGTGGAACCATCTTGTGTTTTGTTTTTGCTTGTTTTATTTTTTTTTAAGTGCCATTTTGAGACCCTGAGTACAATTTGTTGAATGATTTCACAAAAGTTAGTTCAGGCAGAGACTTTACAGCTTTTTAGCCTAAAAATCACACTTACTTATCTCTATGTACACAGCAGGTGGTGGCTGGCACTGAGTGGAAAATGAGGAGGTCTCCAGAGACAGACAAAGGGTGGGCAGAGGGAGACAGCCCCAGAGGAAAGACAATGACAAGCAGGAGCTAGAGGATGCTGACCTGTCCTCCTCATCTGCATCACAAAAGGTGTTTTCAAGGCTGTCCAATATGGAAGCTCATAAAAGGCTGGCTGAACCTGGTAGGTGCCTCAGAAAGGAGGAGAATGAAATATACTAAGCCATTTCTTTCAGGGAAGACTCTGTTTTTGAAGACAGTATAGTGGGTCTGAAGGCAAAGTTCTGAAACAGGCAACACAAACCATTTTTTTATTAAGACAGATACCCTGAGGTTGATCAGCAAATGACCCTTGATGTATAAGGCTTTGATTTCAGAGTCATGACACTTCAACAGCTCATTTGTCTTGGAGTGGAGAAGCGGCTCCCTGAGACAGTGTTTGTTGTCCTTGGAGATACGGACAAACATAAGCTGGAAACTCACAGTCTTTATTTTCATCAGTTTTCTTTTCTGCAGGGCTATACCATCAGCTATGTGTGAAGAGTGACATCAATAAAAATCATCACCCTCATTGCAGGAGGCCGACAGAAGACTGTTCCTTGGCACTGGAGCAAGTATCTGTCAGTCAGAGTCAGGAGGCTTCTGTTGTCTTTACCTGGAAAGTTTCTCTTCCAGCCTAAATAGAAGCTAGAGGAGCTTTGTAGGTGGAGAAGCCAGGCTCTGCAGTGGTACTACTTGACTGTAGACAGCTAAGCACGTACAGCAGCAAATTCAAGAGGGGTCATTAGCTGAGTTCTGGAACCAGGAAGAAAGAGACCCAAGCAATCGCAAAGCCACCAAGTCCCTCCCCACCAATATGAAGTCAAGCACTTCAGCCCAAAACACCATTTTGAAAGAAGTTAAACCTTCCCTTGGAGCCCACCACTGGCAAGGAATGTCACAGAAAGGGAGTTTCTCTAGAACAAAGTCCAGATCTACAGGGCATGTTGTCCTCCATCACCTCCTCTCATTTCTCTGTATTAACACATTTAGTTCCAGGCTTATGACTACTCAGATTGTCATCCACATGTGCCTCTCCAGGAGCTGTCTCTTCAACCTAGAATCCCACTCCCCAGTACCTCACACCTGGCTTAGTCCTAACTTTCTTCTTTCCTTGCAAACCCACCTACCATGGCAAAGTGCTTCTCCTTGGATTCAGGAAGCTACACTAAAGACAAAAATAAGGTTCTAGTTCTACTTCACCAAAACTCAAACAAAAAATAAGCTAAAAACTACATACATTTCCCTCTAAAAGATAAGACAACAAAAGTAAATGTCAAGGGAGCTGTCTTAGTTACTTTTCTTGTTGATGAAACAAAATACAACACCTCCAAGTTAAGGGAGGAAAGGTACATTTGTCTCACAGTCTGTATGGGTTTCAGTCCACAGTCAGGTAACTCCAAGGCAAGGTGGCATGGTAGACAGATATCACAGGGGTAAAACTATTCATGGTAGGCAGAAGGTAGTGAGGTAAGCCATGAACCTCATTTAGCAGATTCTGTCTGCCCCTCTTCTTCTATCCAGGCTAATAGTACTAGGGCAGTGTCAAACCACTCAATGAGCTGATTTAGTGATCATTACCCTTAATCCCTGCAGCATGCACTCTGGATCCAGCCACCTCTGAAAAGCCCCACTTATGGCTGTATGAAATTTTAGGGGGACATGTAGACACAGCCACAACAGGAGCTCCTGACATTTCTGGCTGTGTTTCTGAAGCTTGTAATCAGTCAGCTGAATCCAAATCAGGTAGAGCTTCAGAAAAGGTTTTTGCTGGCCCAAAGCTCTAATAAGGCTGCTGTGAGCTCTGTCAAATGCAGAGAGATATATAAAAAGAGGGGCAGAGGGGAAGCCCCTTTTAGCTCAATGTTTTTTAATAAAGGAAAAAACAAATGAAACCCCATATTTAATTAAAATATCTCCAATATTCTAGCCTACCCTATGACTTGATTTTTTTTTTTTTATGTACCAGGGATTGAACTCGGGCCCTTGTGTGTCCAAGGTTGGTGCAGTACCACTTGAGCTAAATCCCAGCCTTACCCTATGATTTTTATGTTGTTGCCCAAAAGCTATCATGTGGAAGGGGAAGTATTTTTAATGTTAAAGGAGAAGAAAGAAAACCCATTGGAGTTTTACTTTCCACATACTGAGTCCAAATAGTAGTGGCCTGTTTGCATTTGGAGTGGATTTTCTTAAAGACAACTAACAACACTTATCAGGTCCTTTAAGTACAAACCCTATGATGTAACATTATTTTCTATAAGAAATATAGCTCTAGGCCAGGGATTTAGCTCAGTGGTTCCAGTGTCTGCTTTGTAAGCACAAGGTCCCTTTGATACCCATATCACACACCACAATGCCAGGCATGGTGGCTCACGCCTATAATCTCAGCACTCAGGAAGCACAGGCAGGAGGATTGCTGAATTTGAGGCTTGCCTGGGCTACATAGTGAGCTCAGGGCCAGTCTGAACTATAAAGTGAGACCCTGTTTCAAAACAAAAAAAAATACTGCCCTGAACTTTCTCAGCTCAACAAGAAGTGCATCATCCCAGTACTATTCTTGGGAGCTTTAGGGTTGCAATGGAGAAGTTTCCTGACATTTGGTAATTCCAGTATGAATTTCTTATAATAAACTTGAGGTGGCTTGAGCCATGCTCATGAGCAATTAGTCATATCAGTTCTCTTTTCCAAACACACATAACAAGCAGGGGTGAAAAATGCACCCGGATCACAGAATGGATCAGAGTTGGCCATGGCAGGGATCTTCTGCTGCTCACACACAAGGAATCACTGACTGGCTTTATTCTGTGATATAGTTTGAATCTTCAGTGTTCCTCAAAGACCAACACTGCCTGCCTGGGCACTGTAGAAGAAGAGGTTGGACCTGGTTGGTGGAAGTTAGGTCATGGCGGTGTGGTCTTAAGAGGGAGCATGAAGCTTCGCTCCTCCCTCTCAGTCTCTACTTCCAGGTGAGGTCAGAAGTAAAAGGCGAAAGGTTTCCACTGCTAGGTGCCTTCATGACAGGCCCAAAGCAAAATGGCCCAGCTGCCATGAACCAAAATAAATGTAGCCTTCTTTTTATTTTTCTGAGATATTTTGTCCTAGCAATGGAAAGTTAATAAGTGAGTGTTCAGTACTCAACAGTCTGCTGTGCTGTTCTTAAGCTTGTCCCATAGGATCCTCATGATCCACAGGAAGCTCAACCTCTCCACCGTCTTTCAGTCCAGAGTGACTCAGGCCACCAGCTGATCCTCCTGCTTCCTCGTCCCTGCAGCCCATCCCTGGGACCTGTTTCTCTGACCTTCTAACTATTTCTCTTAATTCTTTCTAACACATCTCTCTAATCTGGGTGACTGCATCCGTCACTTTCTCTCATTCCAACCTTCCCTTCTTTCTCTTCCTCCTCCTCTTCTCCTCCTCCTCTAGCTCTTCTTTCTTCATATTCTTCTGCCTCTTACTCCTCTTTCTCCCCCTCCTTCTGCTTTTTTTTTCTTTCTTTTCTCCTCTTCCTTCACCTTCATCTCCCTGTTCTCTTTCTTCTTCTTTTTCTCCTTCTTCCTCTTTTTTTTTTTTTTTGGTGGTACCAGGGATTGAACCCTGTGCATCCAAGGTAGGCATGGTACCACTTGAGCTAAATCCCCAGCCCTCCTTCTTCCTTTTTGTATTTCTTCTTTTTAATAGCACTGGCCATCAGACTCGGCAGGCACTCTGTCCCTGAGCTTCTTCTCCAGCCCTAACATTCGTGCTTCTGTTATTTCCCTCCAGCACAAACCACCACCAGCAGAAGGGTGGACCAAGAGTGAAGCTGTAGAGACTGAGGCAGTTCCCTCTCCTCCCTCTGAAGTATTCAGCAGAACCCCAGGTTCCAGCCTGACCCTGCTGACACCCAGCTCGCCCTTCACAGAGCTGGATGCAGATCACTTCCTGCCTCTGGCCCGTGCTCTGTCCCCTCCCTCTTCTGCCCTCACGACCTCTCCTGCTTTTCTCTGACTCATGTGGCAAACTGCTGCCTACTCTTCACAACTCACTTCAGGATGATAATAGATAAACATTTGCTTTAACCACTCATCTGTTTTTATGCTTTATGCATCCTTCTTTTTGAAGAACATAGCTCACAAAAATGTTATTGAGACCTAAACATTAAAACTTAGCAAGTCAACTCAGGCAACAGCTCCAGGAACCGCCACGGGGGACTGGCCTCCCCACCTGCAGTTCCTGCAGAATGTGCATCCTATGGCAGCAGAGATACCACCACGATCCCCAGCCCTGCAGCCACTGGAGCCCAGCCTTTCCTGAGCAGGAACCATGGTCACTTATCTCTGACTTCATAGTCCCTAGCAGAGGGCCCAGCCTGCCCCTGCAGATGCAACGCTACTGAAAAATGAGTCCATGAAAAATATGGCTCCTGTGTCACTACAGCTCCATCCCTATGGCTGGTCTAGATTCTCACCTGGATTATTCCTCAAGCTCCTGGTCTATCTCAAACACACCCTGCATCCCACTGCCCACATCCTCTCTCTAAAGCATCATTCCCTTTCCTCAAGCCTTCAGATTCATGCCCATGTTCCACTGCCTACAGTTAACCCTAAAATGCCTCGGGTCAGTACTCAGGGTCCTTCACAATTTGATCCCAGTTCCCTCTGGAAAAATTATTTCCACTATTGCACATGGGAACCTCCCACGCCAGCTGGTCTGGTCATCTCTGTCTCCTGGACTGTACTCACACAATTGAACTCTCAACATAGGCACCCACGTGCACATGTGCACACGTGCACGCACGCATGCACACACACACACACACACCTCATCAGGAATGTGGCTCTTTCCTCTTTCAACTTAACTGAGTTATTTTCATTCCTCAAAGTGCAGCACTTCTGTGACATCCTTATTAAATTATCTGCTCTAACGGAAATTCTTCCCCCTCTAAATTCTGTTGATGGTTCTGCTGCTCGTTTTGCACGTTGGTCTCATCTCCCCAACCAGGTTGCAAGTTCCTTTGGTTTATTTGAATCCAAATGTGGAATCCTACGAGGATCCCCAATCACCAGGGATGAGCTTCAGAACACACGCTATGGAAAAGTAGAGTAATATATATAAGCACTACCTGGGAACAGCAGTTACCATGGACATAAAATAGAACAGAACTTTTAACAACATTTGGAACCCAGAAGAAAAGGTAAAGAGAGCAGGGAAATTAATAAATCAACTGTAATATTGATTTTCCTGCTCAATAATAAAAAACATGCCAGGCAAAGTGAGCCTTTCCCACCCTTCTGAGTGATGGTTTGGGGGAATCTTCTCAGCCTGAGACCAAAGTCATCTATCATCATTGTCTGAGTTAAAACCCACTTATGAAAGGTCTGAGATGGCTAAAAAGGACAAAGTGCTGCACTCCTCGGAACTGACCTAGGGGCGATGTGCTGGGCCTGTGTGAGAAGGCTGCCAGAGAAAACAGAAGAAACATGGCGCAGATTTATAAAGCTCAGATGTTCCAGACGCCTGCAGGTGGTGGACAGCATGGGAAGTTACAACAGAGCCTGACTATCAGCCCATGGGTGAGCAGCTTTGCAATGAAATGTAGGCCACTTGCAACTGAGTGTTCCAGAAGTCCAGACACGTGGTGTAAATCCGCTTCGAGGGCCAGGGCAGTGTGGCTGGAGTAGGCGGATGGGAGGGGAACAGGGGCGTGTAACCCGAGAAAGCGTCCACAGCAGTGACGCACAACCAGGAGCTCCAAGAAGGGGCGACATAGGGCTGAAGGGATCAGTCTGCCAAGAGCAGGCGGGAACCACAGCCCCTGGCATGGTGGGTGCAGTCTGTCCTTCACCACATGGCACCAGGTCAGCCACTGGCAGGAGTCACCAGTCTGGCACCCAGTGTGGATCCCATCTAGAATACAGGAGGTGTCAAGTCGGGAACAGAGACGGATCCAGGCCCCATGTGCTGACCATGGGGCAGTGGGTCCCCGAGGAGCAGATTCTAGGCCTCATCAGAAAATGAGTCTTGACAAATCTGTAGGGAGAGTCCAGTCGGTCTCTCCCAGCCACATCTGTCCCAACTAAAGCCATAAAAGCTCTGTTAAAGGACTGGTGTGTGGTCCTCCGAGCACAGAGGAAATGTCAGTCATCAGCAATGGTCTCTCAGGCCGGAACAGCAGCAGGGCTCACCAAGGTCAGCTCTGCCCGCCAAGCAAACCAACCACATCCCCTCCGTTCCGCATATCAGGCCCAAAGCTGAAACACTGCGGCTCTCAGCCTACGAGAATCTCCAAAGAAGGTGAAAACGCACTCTTAACTCCCACTAAAAGTACCCTGAGGAAGAGACAATGCCAATGATGGAAACCTCTGTGGGTAGAGTGAGGAAATCTTTCCCACCAAAGGGACAGCTGCTACTTCCTCATGAAAATCCACGGTGCCACTAGGGCTATGCCTACTTGTCTTTGTTTTGTTCTGGCTTTGTTTTGGGTGCTGGGGATTGAGCACAGACCCACCGCCCCTTCTCAGACTTACAGCACCTGAAGCTTGCCCCACTGCTATGGCACAGTCCTGAGTCTGATCCAGGCACATGGGATATCAAGCTCAGGTACAGCATTTCAACCAGAGCCCAGGAGAATGTGCTTGGCTGACTCACAGTGTAGGGATCCAAAAGGTCAAGGGCACCTCCCTTGACCAGGGGCTCCGATCTACAAGATCAGCAGTCACAGGAGATTTTGTAGCTCCAAAGGGACACTAGGTCATGTGACCTCGAGGATGCTTGCACTGCCAGATGCCATGGCACATACCTATAATCCCAGTGTTCTGAGAAGCTGAAGTAAGAGAATTTTCAAAATCAAGCCCATCCTTGGCAACTTACTGACGTCAGCAAAACACTGTTTCAAAATTTAAAAAGGGCTGGGATGCAGCTCATTGCAAAGACCCTGGGTTCAACCCCTACTACTGAAAAAAAAAAAAAAAGGCTACTTGGCCCCTCCCCCAGAGAACTAAGCGGGTGAACAAGCCTCCTGTATCCAACAGAGGCACAAAGGTTTGAGCCTCTTTCCTCACCAGGTTACTCATTTGGGCACATGCAGGCTTTGGTCCTCCTTTGGGACACAGACTTTAGCCCTATCCCTAATATCTTCCGTAAAGGAACTGAAGTCAGTTTAAAGGAAAAGGGAACAGGGGGATGGGGACTCCATGTCAGAGTGCTGGACTTCATATCCACTTCCAGGTTAGCAGTATGGCAGTTGCTTGGGGAGAAGAGGAAGAAGAAAGCCAGAGAGCAGGAGAAAACAGAATGCCAGTGGTTTTGGTCTGGCCTCAACTAATCATTTGACAGTACTTGGGGACCCCTCTGACTTTCTAAAGAAACTCCTTAAAAGGAGTTCATCTTGATCAGCAGCACCTACCTAGAATCCTCTGGGCCAGTTCACCAGTCTTCATTTTCTTGGGCATCATAACCTCTAGTGTGGGCACAGAGCAAACACTGGCCAGCCCCCCTCCCGCCCCAGGCTCATGTCATGGTCTCTCCCCGGGGGCCAAAGCCCCCCAAGAACACAAGGACCCACTGGAGAAACAACAGAGAGGCAGAGCTTCAGTCTCCCACAAACAGACCTTGGTACCGATGGCTCCAGTGAGAGGGAACCCGTACTAACTGGCGAACCTCTGAGGAAACTCCCTTCGCTTCGACCCCAATCACAGAGCATTGCTCTAAAAACCCAGGGACCCACATGGGCCGGAGGGCTAGCTCAGTGGTTTCGGCGCCTGCCTCGCAAGTGCAAGGACCTGAGTTCGATCCCTGGTAACCACATATAATGCTGGGCGTGGAGACTCACGCCCGCCAACAATCAACACC
>PVIC010003776.1:0-34277 GCA_004025085.1 Thryonomys swinderianus | reverse complement strand
CTTCATTACCAGAAACTGTCCAAAACTGTGCAGTGGGACTCTGCCCTATGCCAAGGGAACAAGGTAGCCTTCCAGGTTCATGGGCACTGGTAAAGCGATTGAACTATGGGCACAGCATGCAGCCTGGTCAACGCAGATCTCAATCAGTTCTTCCTCTTACCCAAGGCCCAGCGACGTAACAGAGAAGCCAGGAAGGGTGTCTGTATGTGCAGTGGGTTTCCTTACAAAGCAGAGGCCTTGACCTTAGAGGACGCATATGTTCTGTCATGTGCCCAAAGGAAGCCCTTTGCTCTGGAGGGAAGACGCCATCCCTCAAGGGTGAATGCAAACGTCACCTATGTCCAGGAGTCAGGCTGGGGCACTTTCTTCCAAGTTAGCTCGTTACAGACAGCCTGGACTTCAGAACAGCCCTGGATCCTGGATACAGGGAGTCCATAGCCTTTCTTAGAGACACACTAGACTGCAAGACATCGGTCCACAATGGGGGGGCAGACTTCTGCTGTTTGCTCTCAAAGCAATAAAGACTTGTGGTGAAATGAGGTCATGACTGACACACAAGTTTTGGGGGACAGTTACAACTTTTCACTATTCACCAATTCCAACTCTGAGCATGGTGATCTATTTTGCCAACTTACACTAGACAAAAGTTGGGCATCCATTAAAGCACAACCCCAGTATCTCTCACATTTCCAGTGTTTATTTTCTCCTCTGCCTACCTGTCTGTTTCTTTCAGTCTGACTAACTTCATGCATAAACCCAACTAATCTCCACTGCTGGAAACGAGCTAAAACAGACGTCTCCGGACACACCTCAGGCAGGAGGGCCTGAACACAGGGGAGATTTCAAAGTCATAGATTAAAATGTCAAAGCAAATTCCTCTCAAGACGATTCAGGTAGGCTTGACTGCAACACACTTACCTTAGTAAAAACTTCCAAATTCTAGAACAAAAAGATCCTAAGCATGTCCTAAAAGCCCAAGCAAGAGGGCTGGCAGTCACATAAGGGAAGCTGGCTTATCTGAACATTCATCTAGAAGCCTCATTTTGTCCCATGACCCTGCATCTTAAGAGACCACCAGGACCACTGAAGTGCACCCTCCTGAAGCCCATCCACAACAGCTTCTACACCCTGCAGCGATGGCCCGTCGCCAGGCTGGCCGTGGTTATGTGGAAATGTCCCTGTACTTTTCCCACACAGAGACATATATGCAGATCCCGAGGCGGGCTGCTTCTATGGGAGCAGAGTCAATTTCCCCAGCTTTTTTCACCCCCCAAAGGATGGAGAGGAATGTGCTGTCTCTCTGATTCTATGGCTAGATAGAATCCCAGATATGTTTATCATTCCATTATAATTCTTTACACTCTAGACCTTATGTTCTCAAACCACTCTGTTTGAGAGAAGATCTCAATGTTTTAGTGAAGTACAAACACCATCAGCCTAGTGTTATTGTGTCCATGTGTATGTTCTGGATTAAGGCACTTTTTTTGTTTAGATTACAAACCACATTACTTGATAAATATCTGAGAAAAATGGGAGTGGGTGAGTTGGAAATGAAAGTTAAACTCCACTTACTCTATGAACACAATCCTTCTAAGAAAAAAAGATTCTTATAAGTGTTTAGTTTTCTAAATAACTTTGTGATGAACCAAAACCATACTCTTGCAGAAAAGAGCCAAGGTCCTTATTTTGGTGTAATTTATTCTCTTTTGGTCAAACAGGTCAACAATCAGGTCATCAATTTCTTTGGCAATATCCATCTCCACTCCTGCCCCTGCGCTGCACTGACGAATTTATTTATGCCCTGCTTAGCTACAAAAGCTTTTCTTTTTTCTCTCCTCCACCCCCACCATGACCATCAGGTTAGTTCCACTGTGCTTTTTCAAGGGAGATTTATTAAAATGGCTTAGGAAGATCATTTCACCAAAAAAAGGTCACTTTCAGTTTTTAATAAAGAAACATTAAGTTTTATTCTCTATCTCCTTGGACAGCAATACTTGGTAGTATTTCCAGAACAGTATGTCAGCAGTTATTCTTACACCAAGAAACCACATGCTCTTGTTCAGGAGACAGATTTGCTTATATTGGCATCCAGATGACACAACTTTAACATCTTATTTCCTGATGTTAAATCTTAACATGATCTACGCCGCTTCCTTAGTCTACCGAGTATAAAATGTTACCTCAGAAGCTATTTCCATGTCTCCAACTTCCACAGCACATTTTCTACCCCAATCAACACACCCAATGATCTTAGGAAGTGAACTCACATTCTCTTTCAGGCCATCAAACCTAAGCATTGCTGTTAGCTTTCTTGAAGGTGCAGGACAACTCCACCCTCGAGTGAATTTTCTCCACAAGAACGCAGTGGCGAGACTATCTTCACCTCCAATGCTTCATCGCACAGCTAGTCACGAGGCCGTCGCTGGTGAGTTGGCTCACAGCTTGGCCACTCTGGGTAGGAAGTGGCTGAGAACATATTAGCAGATTTTAAGCTTCTTCAAAATCCTCTGGCCACTTTGGCTAAACACACCCAAGACCACCTACTCGTCTACTCCCTCCCAGCTAGCACAGTAAAGGAAAAAGTATTCACCAGAGTGGACAGGAAGAAGGTATTTCTGATGAAATAACACCACGGTAAGTGTCTGGATTTTATGGTTATTTAATAGAGGCCAGAAACTAAATTATAGATTTTGCCATATTACAAACATTAACTAGGCCAGTCCATGGACCACCTAGGCCCTTCCTAGGCCACAGTGTAGATTCACAGAACTGTCTGCAATGCAGGAATCTTGCTAGTGAGCTTGTGCTCAAAAGGGTCTGGGCACACAGCGCTCTCACAGGGAGCTCCAGCAACCCTGCAAACGATCTCCTATAACTTAGGCCGGAGGTAACACGATCCTGATGCCAGCAAAGAAAGTCTCTTTGTAGAGTAAGAGGGCGTGAAACCTATACTCTAAAACCAAAATTGACCAAAAGCGATCAGGTTTCTTTTTCACTTCTGAGTATCAACTTCAAAACCACTACACACATTTACACTCTTGAGTCTCGTGACACTTCAGGAATGTGAAATTGGAACTTACACACACAAGCGTGAGCATAACACAAGAAGTGAATGTGACCAGGCCTCAATCGGTACAACAATAAATTATCTGAAAGGTTTTTTTTACTGTGCTGGGTAATTAGTAAGAGCAGAGTAACTAAAACTAAGACCGAAAATTTCCAAAACTATTTGAGCTAATTTTTGAGACAATCTAAAAGAGGGGCTATGCTAAAATCTCATATTCCAATTGAGTCAGCTACAAAGTTTGATACTCACCTCCGATATAACCTCAAAAAGTTTGGTTTATAACAGAAATACTGAAAATAAATCATCCTTGAATGCTTTTAGATTTTCCCCAGTGTACCACAAATCACATCTAGAAACTGAAACAAAACAATCACTGTAACATTTGAGACCTGCTGCTGAAATCCAGAGCTGTAAGACAAGAAAAGGGCAACGAAGCAGATGGCCTGACCTCTCTCTGCTTGGACGGCACTGGTCTTTTGGAGCTCCGACGCCATGTAAGTTAATACCGTGAGTTCATAAAAGTCAGCAATAACATTGAAATAATAATAATAATAACATAAATAAAAATAGACTCTGGTTAGAGAGAGGATCCGTTTACCACCGCCCTGCTGAGGTACAGCTGACCACGGCAGGCAGGAAAGCCATTAGCATCCTGAATTAATGGCTCTGGTGGTTTCAAGCAAGATCTTTCCATGATGGATACACTGTGGACTCAGCAAAGTTTCTCCTTCAAGAAAAATACAAACAGCTTCTATTTCAAAGTGCACTGATTAGGCTGAGTACCGTTAGGGAACCGTTGGATCCTGTGTTGCTGTTATTCCTTGTAACCAGCAGTTACTCTTTAAACCAAAAATTGCGGGTAGTTAACTTGACCAATGGTCAAGATTGAGGAATGCAGGAGCGGGTCCAAGGTGCAGACGAGCTTCAGATGTGCATGGCCGGGAGGTGGGAACCGCGCCGCAGTCAGGCCGGGCCCCTCTCCTCACCCCACTCGTGCTCTCACCTGCCTGAGCTCAGAAATAAGAACTCGTTTCCCACCAAATTCTTCCAGAAAGCACTGAACACAGCACAGTTTTAGAAAATCTAAGTCGCGATTGTTGGTGGCATGTAAACCAGTTACAATTAAAGACCAAACTCCACAAATTGACAAATGAGTAAGTTCTTAACCACTACTAACTGCCAACAACATTATGCGGCAGATGCTTTTTAAAAGTCCACAATATTTTCTTTGTAAAGTAACTGTAAAAAATATAACAGTTGAGTCAATCTCCTTTAATACTTGAAAGTACAAATATAAGTTAAATAAGGTTCCAAAAAGCTCATAATATATACAACAAAATAGTCTATAAAACAAAGATAATTTTTAAATTGCTCAATTTACTAGGTAGCATTTTCATATAAAAAATTTTAAGAGTCCATGTTTTCTGGATCACATATGAAAGTTCATAGCCCAGTGTCTTTTCTTCCCAAATAATCTCTTATCAAAACATAATATTCACTCCTGGCTGGACTTTTCTTCCTTGGAGATCCTTTTTGTGACGCCGCTGAAATACTTCTCCCGGAAGGAATTATGCCCTTGATATGACAGGAAGTGGTCACTGAACAGATGCCAATACTGGTCCCGGTCCTGGTCGGTTGGAAAATAACAAGAGATAAGATGTCTGACGTATTTCTTCAGCTAGCTTGCAAATCAAGCAGTCATTTAGGTGAAGCAAAATCTTACTGTGATGTACATGTGCCTTTCTTTATTAATTGATTGGAAGTAGACAATCATTTCACTCTTCCATCCTGCCTGGATATGCAAAGGATGTCCACTTACTTCACCCAACTGGGACACACAACCATCCTCTCCCCGGAAGATGAAAACTTTTATGACCCAGGGAGAGCAAACAGACTTGTTTGAGGGACACAATCAAAAGGACAGGTTTCTTCAAGGGCCAGAGGGTTAGCTCAGTGGTTCCGGCGCCTGCCGCGCAAGGGCAAGGTCCGCGTAACCACACTAAACGCTGGGCGTGGAGACTCACGCCCACCAACAATCAACACTGCATACCACAATGCCGGGCGTGGTGGCTGGCGCCTGTAATCCCAGCACTTGGGAGGCAGAGACAGGAGGATTGCTGAGTTCGACCTTGCCTGGGCTCCATAGTGAGCTCAGGGCCAGCCTGAACTACAAAGCGAGACCCTGTCTCAAAAAAAAAAAAAAAAAAAAGGGACAGGTTCCTTCTGATTTCTGTTTGGCACACACTGACGGGACTGTGGTCAGGACTAAAACAAGGCTACGAAGAGTCATCTTCTCAGAATCAGAGGGCACCAGAGATCATCAGAGCTACATGAAGTCAGTCCCTGAAACTCTGCAGGGTCAGATCCACGTTGGGCTGGATCCCGAGCAAGCAGGTGAGGACCGGGCTGTGCGGGGAACCCACATGCTCAGGCTTCACAGACCCCAGCAGCTTGGGCTCCTTCCTCCCACTCAGTCACACACGGCCAGTGTGACTTTAAGACTGATGTGACAGCTCGGTCAGAAAACAGGAGCCTAATCTTTAATCCTGATTTTAGTATTAAAATGAAAGGTTAAAAACAGACCTAAATAGAACATATCTCAAAATACTGTTTTTGCTTCCCCACCCTTCCTCTCCTACCTAACGTTAACAAAAACCCAATTTTAGCCACAACAATGTTGACTCGTGCCTTTCTGCAGAAACTATTTTTGCAACACATATTTTTTAAAATCCCATAAAAAAATTATTAAACATTCCCAGACTCCCTGACTCATCAAACATAAAGAAGTGGCTACGTAAGTTTTATGGCACTCAGTGCGCTGCGGTCCCCGCCCCCAAAGCCCATGGTTCCTCCCCATAGGTGACACCATAGTTCCCCATCCGTGGTCACAATGTGGCCAATGGCAGATGCGCAACTGACCAAATAAAAAGGAGGGTTTGATAAGACTCTATTATAAGCCTAAAACTACACTCCATGCTTCTCGGCACTGGCCTGGCGTACGCGCCTGAAGGGCCATGCACACTTCATTCCACCTTCACTGATGAAGGTTTTGTGCTGCGGACTCCCGGAGGAGAGCCGGCATGAAGAGGGCGGAGGCTGCACTCTGCTCTCATGGACGCCACCAAAGGAGCTAGAGGAAATTCCCTGCAGGAGCTCAGTTACTCCCCAGTCAGGAGCGGCCACGGCTCCGGGAAAGCACAGAGGGGTGCTGAGGCCCAGCAGCCCGGCAGCAAGAAGGGAGACCGCCAAGGCCCAGCAGGCCTAGTGGTTTCCGTTCACTATGGGATGTATTTCAATCCCAGGAGGAGACACAGAGACACCGGTGCAGGGGTCTCACCCCAGCAGGGCGGCTGACCTCACAGGCGGCCCCAGGCTGGCTGCACCTCAGGACTGCTCCTGGAGCAGCAGCCACAGAAAAAGAAACTCCCCCATTTTATCTCACCTCAGTCCTTTCCACTTTTGTCCCAAGGCTGAAGAAGAGGCGAGGACGAGCTCCAGCAGGCATTCTAGATGCTGTTCCTACATCAGACAAAGTCACTATAAAACCTGTCTACCTCCTCAGCTGCAGCAACTCGATCCTGAAACACTTCCCTGTTTACGCCTAACAGCTACGGCCAGAGGCCCCTCTGCAGCGACTCCTGCCTCACAGCTCGGTGTCATCAAAACCAGAGCCTCAGCCCAACACTGCTTGCTCCCTGCTAACTCTAAGACCTGAGTGCCTCGACATGACGGCCTCAACCCACCCCTCCCCACTCACAGGCCCTGGACAGCCAGGCTGCTGCCTTCAGTCTTCTCCAGTCTTGTCCACCAATTTTTTAAAGTGCAGACTTAATGTGCCGGCCCTTGGCTAACGTCCACCTGGGTCCAACCTTCCCCCACGGTCAGCTTTCCCCTTAACATCTGGAGCCGGATCCAGCTCAGGGCCAGCGTGAACAGTGTGTTCAGTGCCGTCTCCCATGTTCTCCTGTACAAGAGGAACTGCAACCCAACCTGGCAACCAAGTCCCTCTCAGCTTTCTCGTTTCTGCCCTGAATCCTCTGCATGGCTCCTGTGGGCCATTTAAGATCACTTCTTGCTCAAAATGTACTGGGCATAACTCCAAGGAATACTCTAGAGCCGTGGAGGGAGAAGGGTCAGGCGGGATCTAAGTGTGTGGTCTCGGGGTCTGACATGCAGGGCCACGCTGATCTCTGCTACTGGCAGCAGCTCACCAGGTCCACACTGGGGACCGAAGTCCAAAGACTGCAGAAAACAGGCCTTGTTTGTAGACCAATGAGAGCCTTCCAAATAGGTTATTTTTTACCTGAAGGAGATAAGTAGGGCTAACTGTTGATAAAGAAGAGGGAAGATAGAGATCAGCATCAGAGACAACATGAGCCATGGTTATGATGAAAACAGACCAATAGTTAACAAGAAACCTTCTACAGGAGCTGGGGATTTAGCTCAGTGGTTCCAGTGCCTGCCTAGCAAGCACAAGCTCCCTGGTTCATTGCCAGTAACCACATACAAAAATACTGGGTGTGGAGGCTGGAGATTTAGCTCAGTGGTTCCAGCTCCTGCCTAGCAAGCGCAAGGTCCCTGGTTTGATCCCCAATAACCACATATAACAATACTGGGCATGGTGGCTCACGCCTACCAGCAATCAGTACCACACACCACAGTATAGGGTGTGGTGGCTCAGGCCCATAATCCCAGCACTCGGGAGGCAGAGGCAGGAGGATTGCTGAGCTCATGGCTTGCCTGAGCTACACAGTGAGCTGAGGGCCAGCCTGAACTACAAAGCGAGACCCTGTCTAAAAAAAAAAATAGTGGATGACATCCCTACCAGCAATCAGTACCACATACCATAATGCCAGGAGTGGTGGTTCATGCCCGGTTCATGCCTGTAATCTCACCACTTTGGAGGCAGAAGCAGGAGAATTGTTGAATTCAAGGCTTGCCTGGGCTATATAGTGAGCTCAGGGCCAGGCTGAACTACAAAGCAAGCCCCCCAACCCCCACCCTCATCTCAAAAAAAAAAAAAAAAAGAAAAAGAAACCATTTACTACCTACCACAGTCATTATCTGAGTAGATTACACCTCAAGATCCTCCTAGAATTCAGCAAAAGCAAGACAACACCTCAACAGACAGTGCCACTGAAACACAGCAGCAGAGGGACACATGCTACTGGAAAAGTCGGGAGAAATCAGTAACCTCGGGAAAAATCTATGTTCTTCAGCACTCGGGGAGTGGAGAAGAGTTCCCACGAAGAGGCTGTTTGGAATGTCCCTGTCTCCAACACCCACTGTCCCCTCGCTGTAAAACACAACTTTCACAGCAGGAGCTCCTGGAAACCCCAAAGCTCCAAACCCCACAACCGTCAAGGACCTCATGGGCATCCACACCCACAGCCCCAATCCTGCAGCAGTGTGGGCCACACCCCGAGGAGCACTGTATTCATCCAGCTGGGTGGCAAATCTCATTCCATCCATGCACTACCACACATGGAAACACCACACACCATAAACATATTCAAAATAAGCCCGGCCCACAGGCAACATGCTATAGTATACACAGCACTCAGTCTATGCTGCCTCGGTGCCTCAACTTTTGCTTTCTTTTTTCTCTACCCCTTTCATCTAGCTTTAGATTACTGTACCAGGGCACACATTTGACACAGTGACATTTAACTCTACATATTTTTCATCACCTTCTCATGACTCCTCTCTTTTCGCACTCCCTGCCCATGTCCATCAGGAATATCTGCGTTTGCCATTGTTTTTAACTCCGTATCTCAAAGCCTGGAGTGTTTACTTAGGAGAAGAAGCATCCAGCCCACGCAATATGACCTCTGACCTTCCATGTGCACACTTGTCCTGGAGTTTGATTTTTTGCTTCTTTAACTTTTCCACATCTGACTACGACTGATGGTGGGATCTGCGGAGCATGTCTGAACCCAAAGTCTGTCGATTTTTAATAAACAAAAAAATACTTCATGTAAAATGGAAACACACAAAGAATTAGCAAATACCCAAAGAGAATACTATGGTTGAAAAATTAGACTACCTTTCAAAAATTTATTGACAACTGGTTAGTAATTAAGCAGATACGAGTAAAACACTGAGAAGGTCAATGACACCATTGTTTATCAAAATTTTTTAAACCAGAAGTTTGGTAAGAAAACATGCACGAGCCGTGAATGGCAGGACAGTGGAAGAAGAAGATGAGTTTTGCATCTCTCATCCATCCTGCTAGACAAAGAGCTCCTAGAGGTGACCAGAAATACAGGAATTCTGATTAAGAAAGGAGCCACTATCTATTTGCTGTCAGGTATGTGTTTGACAGAAGCCAATTACCTCATTCTCTGCATCTTTTCATAGCAGATTTTTGTACCAATTTTGCAGACAGGGAAACAGGCTAAAGGAGTTTGACTAATCTTCCCCAACATCCAACAGCTAGTAAGCAGCATTCCTAGAACCACAGCCTAAAACACACTTCAAAAGTTTGTGCTTTTTGCATCACATTTCTCCCTATGCACAGACTCTCTCATAAAAATTACACGAAAACAGTGGATGAAGCATTAATTTCCCACACAGCCGAGTACCAGTCATTCACAAGGGACAGTCCTCACTGCACAGCTGTGCTACAGAAGCACCTAACTCAGAGCTGAACTGTTAAAAACCCTTTAACCACTGTCCCATCCCGCCCGTTTCCCATCCTATCAGTACTGCTAATTCTAGTTTCACTCTAGGAATTGTAACACTCCAGAGAAACCAAGGACTTCAGGTCACCTCTATGCCGATACCGCCCTCTGCTGGCTGAAGTAGGTAAATTCTTCCAGGGAGAAGTTAGGGACGAGCAGTTGTACAGACCAAAAACGGTCAGCGCAGTGCAAGCCCAGATGTTCACAAGTGCTGGCTGCTGGAAAGATCGAGTCTGGAAGCTCCTATATGATCGTGTTGGCCTTTTGCCCCAGCGAGCAGGGGCATTTATTCAACCACTGCATTTTAAAAGAATGATATAGAAACAGACAAGTGCATAGTCACCTTAGTGTTCTCAACAGGAACGTTTTGGTCAGCCATCACTACCTGTTCTAGTCTTCTTCCAAATACATGATTTAAATACTGCTGAATAAAATTGTTTTTACTCTAGAAGAGCCCCCACAGAACCATATGCTGCTGGGAGACAGATTTTAAATAATGGACATCCAGACAGACATGTACAAACCGTGACTGAACACCGGAAGGAAAGGAGACCCAGGCCTGGAGGGCATTACGAGTGGGATCTGAAGCGGCCCCAGGTCTGGTGGGTCCAAAGGCCAGGCTTGTGGACTTGAGGGAGTCATGAGACTCAGCTGATATGAGGACAGTCTGGTCATTAATGGGACCGGGAGGCAGATCCTGGAGGTGACTCTGAGGACTCTGTCCTACTGCTCCCCTCCGGCCTCTCCTTCTCCTCTGCCTCCTGGCTGCTCACCCGACAAGGTGCTCTACCTCCCCTCGGGCACAACATGGAACCAGCCCCCCCCCCCCCCCGTGGACCAAAACCGGAACCATGAGCCAAAATCAGTCTTCTCTCCTTTAAGTTGATTTATGTCACATGTGTTGTCATAGCAGTGGAAACCTGGCTAAGAAGGGGGTTATGGGAAGACAAAGACCTTCCCTAATGAAGAGACAGTTATCTGAGAGCTGAGGGCGAATTCAACTTCCAGAGAGACACAGACTGCATTCCAGGGAAGAAAACATGCTACAGAAGCTCTGAGACAGGACAGAGGCGAGAGCAGCCTGGGAAGCGGGAGGAGGCCATGTGACCAGGCCTCAGGCTGCCTGTAGGCGGCACCAGGTGGAACTGGACACAGCCAGAACAGCCCAGGGTAGCATGGCAGTGACAGGCAAGTTGTAGAATTTTACTGATTTCTACAGAAAGTGGTTGTGAGATTCAGGTAGGGGAGTCTCATCACCTCTTTCCACTCGGAAAGACACTTTGGTCACTGTGCAGGAAGTGAGACGGAGGACTAGGGATAGCTGAGGAAGGTGGCCCTGCCCTGAGTCCCTGAGATAGGAAGGAGATAAAAATATATGCAAGAAAACTGTCATCATCCAACTGTCCCAAGCCAGATCTCTGAAAAGTCACACTTACTTTCCATCACATTCACCCCAGTTATCCAAATCGCCAGGTCCTGCCATGCAGAACGCCCACGACACACTCGATTCTATCATCTCCGCAACCTACACACCCACCTTTCAGGTCCACAGCTGCATCACATCCGCCTGCCTGGAGCCCCTCACACATGTCCCACTGTTTCTGCACAACTGAACCCACCTCCACACCGATGCTAGGGTGACCCTGAGAGAATAAGACATCCCCCTCTCCTAACCCGCAGCCCACACAGGCTCACAGCCACGGCAGGACGAACCGGATGGTGTGAGGTCCTCTGACACCAGCCATCCCTTCAGCTTCCCAGACTGTCTCCTGCTACTCCTGTCCCAAAGGCTCAGCCGTGCTGCAGCATCCAGGTTCCTGTGTGCCCCGCCCTTCTGATACCTCATGCTTGTTTAGAATGAGGCTGCCCCACCGGCACCGCCTTCCTGCCTCAAGCACTGTGTCCTCTGATGTCACCACAAAATTCGGGCAGCCATGTCAGAAGAGTCTGGGTGGCCACTTCTCCTGCTACCCAAGTTCTCTAAGGATGAGGAAGGACTCAGCCTAGACACGAGACCCAATACCCTGTGGGCACAGGGAGTGACGGGAGCCACAGTTCTCCCCTCTAAGAGAAGTGTACCCTAATGTAAAAGTTGTTAAATAACAGCTTTCTTTCCCACTGACCACAACACCTTTTCCAAAATTTCACCTGTTTTGAAATTCTTACAATATTTCTCTCTTCACAGTGAAATCTGAGTCACCAGGTATGAATTTCTTCAATGTCCTTCCAGCCATACTCATCCTCTACTTAAACTGGCTGTGCACATCTCCCACCCACATTCTAACGCCAGACTCTACCTCATGCTGTCCCTGTACTTCTAAGAGTTCATTTTATAGAGTCCCCCCAGCCCCACTGAAAACATTTACCAATTTACTAAACTACTGCTATATGGAAACAAAGGGTCTCCTTTCTCTAGGGCTTCAGCTTTTCAGCCCAGAAAAGCAATCGGCTTCTATTTTAATTGTAGGTCAGGCTTAAGATGTCCTTTCCCTTGCTGACAGCTCCCGACAAGGAGATAATGACTTTTCTACCTCACTGGTGTGAACCTTAAGTCATTTATACTCTCAGAGTGACAGCAGTTTATACAAAGCAGTGGTTTCATTGCAAACACTTAAGTACAAATGGCTTATGAAACTTATATTCCATGATAAGTGAAAACAGTGTTACTGTCACCGCAGCAAAAGCCACCATGACGCTCATCTCCTTTGCTGGCAAAGACTTCAGGAGTCATAAGATAAGCTGAGACCATGATACATGTTCTTTTTTAAAAAAAAAAGCCCAAGGAAGAAGGTAAAGAGATGGAAGAGAAAAACCGCAGGTTGGTTTTCTTTCTTGTAATCAGCAAGGAATGAAATGAAAAGTGAATGATAGCACTGAATATAATGGGCTTCAGTTCAGCGTCAGGGTAATTACCCATGTCCGGCTTTTGTTTAAAAACCCTGCTCTCCTTATCAAAGCTTCCCATGTTCTGCATCTGGTACTGGACAGTAGCTATAGAAACCATTTGTGCTGAAGTTACACAACTATAAACAGCACTCGGCCGTTTCCAGAACAAGGACAAGCAGGTCAAATTCTGGCATCCAATATTCAGAGAAATCCCTGGGCTTATTCCTAATGAGAACAAGGTAAGGTTGGAAATCTTCATCTTTAACTGGGGTATTCACATTTATTTCTAGGCTTTTAAAACATTTCATTACAAGATATTAAGTCTATGGAAATAGTTCAATATATACTAAAATCCTATTGTCATTCTAAATTGACAGACAATAAACAACTGAACTTTGACATCTCACACTCAGAATAGAATTTCTAATTATACAAAGTACACTGTGGATACTCACTTATCATGATGATAGAAGTATCAGCATTTTCTGCTGCAATCTACTAAAATATGTAACTTTATAAAATGCAAATTCTAAACATAAATGTTAAAAACTGAAGTCAGCACATCAGAGAAAAAATCTATAGCATTTTTTTCTTTTGTGGTGCTGGGGACTGAAACCAGACCCTTGAGCATTCTAGGCAAGTGTTCTACCACTACACCACGTCCCCAGTCCCAACTTTTCAAAAACTTTCCTGTAAACTTATTATTTCTAAAAACCAAGAAGAATCTTGCTAACCTTCAGAAGTGACAAAATGTAAATAATAGATAAAAATCTATTCAGGTATTCACATGTATATTTTTTCACTTTAATTTGGAAACAAGTCTCCTAGAGCGTGTTATAAAATTTCCACAATCCGTTAAAAGAAAACTGAATGAAAGTGTATCTCCACTTAAAAAAATATCAGAAACAGGCAAAATTATTTTGTTTAGAAATGGTCTCAATAGTGGTAATGCCACAAAGGTAAGCAGAAAAATCACCAAAATCTTCACCTGCAGGGAGAGTATTCATGGTCAGAAACAGCCACAAGAGGGTGTGTTTCTGGGCCGCTGTATCGCTTCCCTTATTGACCTGGGTGGCCCCCAAAGTTACACAAGTGTTCACCCTCCCCTTATTCACTGAACTAAGTTTATGCTTTGGGGGAAAAAAATACATGTTAAAATCTCAGAGGGTAGAGATTGGAAAGATATGTTAAAAAAAAAAAAAAAAAAAAAAAACCCTGTGCGGGGCGTGGTGGCTCACGCCTGTAATCCCAGCACTCAGAAGGCAGAGACAGGAGGATTGCTGAGTTCCAGTCTTGCCTGGGCTCAGGGCCAGCATGAACTGCAAAGCGAGACCCTGTCTCAAAAAAAAAAAAAAAAACCCTAAAAAGGTAACTCTAAGTTAAATAATAGTATGGGGTAATGGGGAAAAAACAAAAAGCAAAATGGAAAATCTGTCAGACCTGCAAGAATTATAAAAGTGGCAAAAATTATATTCATTACACACTGAAATTTCCCCAAACTACTCATACTTCAGAACCATAAATTCTATTTATATTTTACAATTTACCTATACCCGAGATTCTATTACGTTGTATTTTAAAATCGATTTTGCTGTCATTTCTTGAAAACATGAGCACTAGGCCTGGAGTTACTGCCCGCTCTGCCTTCAGGGTCCTGCTTGCTCATGCAAAGCAAAGTGCCCCATCCAAACTGCTTCCGATGGGCAGATCCAGTGTTCTAAACTGACCTGGCTTTGGCTTACTTACCAGAAACCACCTATTCTGATTAGCGCTCATACAAAGTCCACTTTTGGTTGGCAAAATCATTTAGGTG
Source organism: Thryonomys swinderianus (assembly GCA_004025085.1). Taxonomy (NCBI): domain Eukaryota; kingdom Metazoa; phylum Chordata; class Mammalia; order Rodentia; family Thryonomyidae; genus Thryonomys; species Thryonomys swinderianus. The sequence continues at coordinate 19,828 of PVIC010003776.1, read as the reverse complement.
CAGAGGGAGGAAAGAAAAACTCGACAATGCTTAAAGTTTGTTTGTTTTTTTTTAGACAGGGTCTTGCTTTGTAGTTCAGGCTGGCCCTGAGCTCAGCAATCCTCCTGCCTCTGCCTCTCAGTGCTGGGATTACAGGTGTGAGCCACCTTGCCTGGCACTGTGGTATTGATTACTGGTGGGTGTGAGTCACCACACCTAGCATTGTATGTGGTTACCAGGATCGAACTCAGGACCTTGCACTTGCAAGGCAGGCACTGGAATCACTGAGCTATATCTCCAACCCTGATGCTTCAAGTTTTAAACTCAAAAAATACCATTAATGACAAAAGCAAATTCATTTGGAACCAAGTAGTTATGGGGTCCTGGAAACATGTTTGAGGTACCATACTATACGCTAGCCTCCTCTGCACTGGGAGACTCTTCAGATACTTCAGCAAAACCAAATTCACACATAATGAATGTACAGAAGAATGCTTCCTTCTGACTTTCTATCCGAACCACTTTTTCAAATATTTCTCTTTCACAAACCCGATTTTGACAGATTTGAATCCTGGATGGTGTCGAGAGCCGCACTGGGCTTGAGCTCACGCTCCAGGTTTGTACTCAGAGTCATCCTATCTTCTCTCTCATCCAATGCACGTGGCATCATCTACATCACAGTACTGTGTAGTTTAAACACATCGACTTAATGTTTCTCACACCTCGATTCCAAGGAGTTATATGCACACTCCTGATAAGATGGGCAAAAATCAAAAAACTTCAAAAGTAAAAGTCAATCAGAAAGAACTACCTTCAAAGCCAAACAGCCGCCGAACAAACCACAACATTCATCCTGAGTTAGGATAATGTGCAGTGAAAACAGGCAAAGCACTGTGCCAACAGGCAGCCTCGCTTAGGGTCAACACCTAACGCACCACCTTACTCTTGTGCACACACACCTCTGTGCCACTCAAGTCCTCTATGTCCTTCCTTTACTCAATGTTAGTCTCCATTTTTCATTTTAAAATGCTTTGCTATGATGTTATTGGCCCTTTTTCCTTTGCAGCTTCAAAAATCTCACACACTGTAGGCAAAAGCCCAGTTTTGGACACACTCTATTCTCATTAATCCAGCCATCAGCTTCATGTTACTGGATCCTTTAATTCATCCAAAATAAAAAATACAAGAACTTTCATCACCCACCACTATGAACTTCCAGTATCTTATTTTAAATCATCCCAACTGTCCTTGGTGGCTATAAAAAAATAATGATCATTGAATTACACACTATTAAAATTCTAGTCTGAAGGGCTGGGGATTTAGCTCAAGTTGGTACTGCACCTACCTTGGAAGCACAAGGGCCTGAGTTTGATACCCCATACCAAAAAAAAAAAAAAATTCTAGTCTGAATTAACAGTCAGATATTAGAGTTAAATTCCCCCGTCCTATAATATTCCTAAGGGAGTAGAAGAAGGCAGCACCCTGGATACACAAAACACAATATAAATACACTCATATTTAAAATAATTTTTATATCTAAATATGTTTCTATTGTGAGCTATTAAAGTTGCATGGATTTTTTTTTTTAAATATCAACAAATTCTTTAAAGGAGCTACTTTGGCTGCTCTTTTTTTATCCATCGCAATAGCTTCTGGCAGGAGAGGCTGAGAGAATGTTATTTTTCAGTCAATCTCACGGAAGAAGTAACCTTTCTGTTCATATCCTCAGAGATCAGTATTCAGTGTTTTTATCTTGACAAGAAACCATTGGCCACAGGCGCTTGGAGCGGTGGCAGCCACACGCTGTGGTGAGAGGGAAGGTGAGCTCTGGTCACACACTCCATTCTCAACTGTGACAAGCAACATTAGTGTAAAAACTGGACAAGAAAGACTGTGCTGCTCTTGAGTGTCTACCATGTATCCACTCCTATGTCTATTCTGCAGTGCTGGCTCTGGACCCAGGTCTTGTGCACAGTGGGCAAGCAGTGTCACACAGTCACATCCCTTCAGTCCCGGTCTATTCCAAAGGGAGAAATAAGTTCTGACACAAAGGCAACATGATGCAGAAAAAAAAAGACATCACAGTTTAGGACATGTGGGTTCAGTGGTGGACGCCTGTAATCCCAGCACTTAACGGAGGTTAAGGCAGGAAGATCCCGAGTTCAAGTCCCCCATGGGGAACTAAGCAAGACTGTCTCAAAAAATAAATAAAAACAATGGTTGAGGGTATAGTTCTGCAGTAGAGCACCCATGGGTCTGTGGATTGTATCTAGGACCACACACACACATGTAAACACACACATGCACAAGTCTGCCCTCTCCATAGGTCTGAAGAGGCATTTTGGTCTCATTTCTGCCATTTACTATTTAAGAAAGTGGGACAGGCCAAGGTTATGTCCTCATCTCTAAAATAAGGAAGATAACAAGGTCAAAGGGATAGGAAAGTTTTGTAAGCAACAGAATGAAGTGCTACTTTTCAATTACTTAGCCTCAGTGGAAAACTATGACAAAAAAAATTGGTGCTTGGCTTACCAGGCATCTTCATAATTTCAACATGTCTATCAGGAATTTTTTAGAAATTACTGGCAATGTTTATCATTTATATTTACATATTAAACAAAAGGGAACACTGAACACTCTATTAGAACTATCGAGGCACCAAAATTTACACTAGAGTTAAACCTAACAAGTGACAAATTAAAAATGCAGAGACACAGTATACAAAACTGACAAAATCTAAATCAACAGCTTTCCGCTGCCAAAATCAACAGTGCTGAACACGTGTGGGAGCCATCCATCAGAGCAGGCGAGAACCATTTGACGATTTTGTCAGCACTTTCTTCGTAAAGGACTAGGGTCTCGCTGCGGTGACACACACTGCTCTCCAAGGAGCCAGGAAGGAAGAAGCAGAAAATGAGGAACTGCATTTCCAACCCGACAGGACTCATCTCTCCTGACAACAGGAAACACCACGCTGGGGAAGCTGGTGCTATAAAGTGAAGACCACTCAAAACAATTACTTGAGCATTAGACTTTTCCTTGTTTGTTTGTTTGGTCTTAGTTGCTACTGCTTTTTAAATCAATTTCAAACGACAACCATAGGATGCTGAGACAAAAACAGGCAAAACCAACCATGGTTTTAGAAAATTAAAATACCAAAGGGAATGTTCTGATTTATCATTTTAACATAAAAAATAATTCCCCAAAGCTCATATTTGCCTTGAGATTAAAACAGTTCTGCTTGCAGAAATGCTTTAAACCTGGAAACAAGGGCTGGGACCATAGCTCAGCAGTAGCAGGGGCCTAGCAGGCACAAGGGCCAGGACTCAAACCCAGGCATCACCAGAAAACCTGGAAAATAAACACCAGAATTTCTTTTTTGTTTGTTGTTTTTAAGACAGGGTCTCACTTTGTAGTTCAGGCTGACCTGAGCTCTCTGTGTAGCCCAGGCAAGCCTCAAACTCAGCAGTACTCTTGCCTCTGCCTCCCGAGTGTTGGGATTACAGGCGTGAGCCACCACGCCCAGAATTTACACCAGAATTCCTTAAGCAAAATAAACCCAGAAGAAAGTAAATAGAAGCTGAGTTCAGGACAGATGCATATTTTAAAGAAATGTCTGATTTCTTATGTAGCTTCGGTGATTAGTAAGCTTTTCTACCTGACTCCTTGTAATGCTGTCTGTGTAAACCACACAACAAGGGATGCTTGTGTCATTACTATACTTCTTAATAGTACCAAGAGTAAAATCACAAAAGCCTCAGATAATATTTCCACTTCTTACATGCATTATTCACATATCCAGCATATAAATTATTAGCAACTCAAATAATTACAAAACCATCACTGAGCAAAGGGTATACCATTTAAACATAAACTTCTAATATTTTTTTTAAAAAACTACTACCACCCACTGTCATCTCAATCATATCATCTATATCTATACATTTGTCTACATCTACCAGACAGTGATCGGGTATTTCTATGCAGGAACAGCTTAGTTCTCTGAAAGGCCTTGATACTACAGTCTGATTACTGAGACTGAAAATTCTGAATATTGCCCAGTAATGAAAATGATTCCAAGAAATTCTGCACATAGAAGTGGCATAATGAAAGCAGGATGTCAGAAAAATTCACTTCACAGATATGAATGAAGTGTAAGGAGAGACCATTTGGCAGTCAGAGCATAAATTGTGGGTCAGGCATCATGGGTTGAAACAGAAACAGTAAATGGAAATAAAAAGACAAAGACTTAAGGAACATGTGTAAAAGGCACTGGCAATGTTAGTTTCCAGCATAAAAGACGCAGGTCAAGCAGGCAAGGAGAGTCTGGCCGCACCAAGGCCCGGGCTCCACCGGCCCACAGAGCTGGGCAAAGACGGGCTCCCCACGTGTGGTGAGCTAGGGCTCTTGGCCATCGGTCCGGGACACCCCAGAGCACTGCAGATCCAGTCGCGCTCCATGAGGAAGAATTATCCACAGCAGACAGAGAGGAAGGAACACTGGGCCCCAACAAAGAAATTCGCTTTCTCCGGTACATAAATTCCACAACTTATTCCAAGACGCCCGAAGCTCACCTCAAATGTCCGCACCTTTTCCATCGTGATCAGACGCCGTGATGTGTGGCTAGACAGCTTCTGCTCACAGTTGCTAACGAGGCTCAGGCACGGGTGCCGGGGCACCATCTCCTCCGTGTACCTGTGGGAGGAGCCGCGGACCATTAAGGACATGCAAGGCATGGCCGACCAGCCGCCACCAGGGCCTCGGCCAGCCTGGGCAGGGCTCCCACCGTGGGCTGTATCCCTGTGCTCCACAGGGGCCGATGGCCCATGGGATCCCTGGGTCTCCTCCCTGTTTAAGAAGAAAAGAATTCCACTACTACCACATCCAAAAATATACCTTAAAAAGTTGGTAGAGAGAAAGAGGCAGCAAGAGACACAGATAAACACACAGGAGGAGAGAGGGAGAGAACACAAGTGTGTTATGAAGGCTGGCAAACACTTAAACCACAAAAATACAAAAGAGGTTCCACCCCAAAGAAGACAGATGTACACTCTGCAGCGAGCCCTGACATTGGGCGGCACGGTTCCCCGCCCAAAGGTTTTCATCTGTCCCCTAGTGTAAGGTCCACACTGGCACACTGTTTCTCCGGTACATGAAGTACCACTGGGAATTGGAGAAGAGGTTTGTTGTTGTTGTTTTTGTTTTGGTATTTGAGACAGGATTTTGTCTATACCCCAGGCTAGCCTCAAACTCACAGTGATCCTCCTGCCTCAGCCTGCCCAGTGCTGGGATTACAGGTGTACACCACCACACCCAGCTCCACTGAGTACTTTTAATGCTGCACTGGGATCACTATGAAATTTGTTAATGCAAAATAAATACACTATGATGGAGTAAGTGCCACCGATTACAGGAGTCTGGGCCACACAGGCAGGAAATGGAAGAGGAGCAGAGGCACCGCACAGAGACTGGGGCATGAGCCAGGAGATGGACAGAAGACACTGTGACCTTCGGCGTAGAAACGGCAAGAGCTGTTGTGCCCAAAACATTGCTGAGCATGGTGACTACTCCCTGAAGAGAAAAAAAAAATCCTTTTATTCCCTAGTGGGATTGGCTTAAGTAATTTCATTGAAACGTAACTTAAATATCTACAAATAAAAATGAGGTATAAGTATTTTACAACTATAAAACCTGAAAGAGACTTATGGATCAAATCTAATGAACAAAACTAGTAAGACTTTAAATGAAATTTAGGTCACCAATGACAGTAAGCTATTAAAACTGTGCAGCATCTGGCTTAACAGCACGTGAACACACTCATCTGCTCTGTATTTTTTTTTTGATCAGATCTTTGATTTTAAGCACAAAGGGACCAACATCACACTCAGAAACTTGTCTTGACCACTGCCCTTACAGCCTCCATTCTCCCTTCACCCCCAGACACCCAAACCTGAGGATGCGTAAATGGTGGTGCACTGCACAAAATCTATGCACAATCACCTACTTGTTTTCATTCATTTCTAGACTCTCTGTAACCTTTGGAGCAATGGACATACTATGGAAATAGCTGTTACACTGCACTGTTCAGTGCCAAGGATAGGATTTGTTAGTATTTGGGAAATATGGATAAGGGTGCAGATACAATTTTGTGGATGGTATGTGAAATTTTTCATTTGAAATTATCTCAGAATAAATATTTCAAAATTATAGCTCAGTGGACCCAGGAGTTAGCTCAGTGGCACCATGCCTGCCTCGTAAGCACAAAGTCCTAAATTCAATCCTCATAGCTCAGCACATTGAATTAAAACAAAAAACAAGTGGCTTGCTTCAGCCATCGGCTACAGAGGGAGTGAGAGATAGGGACAAAGAAACAGCAATTAGACAGCAGTTTTTCAAATAGCATTTTACAAAAGGGGGAAAGCGAAGTGGTAGCCAGAGAGGCCTGCAGAAACAACAGGCACGTGTTCAAAAGAGGAGAAACTAGAGAATATTTTAGCATACTATGTGTCTAAGGTAGCAAACAATTTTGCATAGGAATCAACAAATAAATTCTATGAAATAAATTTTTCTTTCATATTAAGAACCTGGCCCCATTGCTTCAAACACCAGAGATCTGAGGCGTGCACTAAAATCCAACCACACAGCAGCAGCGCTAGGGAAACAACTAGCCAGCGTTGGACAAGGCCCTTGGAGTTAATTTTCCTCATTTCTAAAATGAAGTGATTAAATGAGATGATCACTGGTGAGAAAACCCAAAGCCAGAGGTTAGCTGCCGGGTATGAAGTTGTCCCAGGCCAACGAAGAGTGCAGGCCAGAGCGAGGCCTGAAGCTCCTGATAGCACATTAATAAACTGAACAGAAAAAGCAGCACAGCTTCCAGAGCTCTGTTCACCACTTAGTAGTTACTGAGTGATAAGATCCAAATTGATAATGTACATACAAAGGGCTTTAAATATCTGTATAGCTCTCACTTTGGCCCTAACATTTGAAGTTATATAACAGATGATTTATGCAAAAACTAGCATAAGAGGTGAGAGACACATGGGCCACTCCACTGCACTGGTGAAAATCACTGTTTGCATCCCAGCCGTGGACACAAAGCACTATGAACATGCAGGCACTGAGCTAAGGGTGAAGACCAACAGAAGTTGGTAAACTGGCCCTGTAAAGGGCTGGAGAGTAAATATTTTAGATTTTTGTAACCACATAAGTTTCTGTTTGTGTTTTAATCACAACACTTTAAAGATGCAAAATCCAGTCTAGGGCACAGACCTTAGAAAACAAGGCTGAGAACCATATATTGCCCACAAAAGTGGCCCTCTGTAAAATTCAAAGGTCACACAATACAACCCAATCAGAGAGGTCTATTCTTCACATATGTGCATGCAAACAAAGGCAGTCTGTAGACATTAAATGCAAATGTACCTTGAACGAAATCAGAGGGGAGGGAAAAATTATATTGGACATGCAAGCATTGTAAGAAAAAATGAAGTTAAAACCAAGATCACATACTCTGGTGTATATACAGGTAACCAGTAAACCAGTCTTCCACCTAACACGAGGGTCTCTGCTGCGAAGTTTAACAGGTCAAAAAACATATCACTGAGGTGATAATTCAAGGAGACTGGAACGTGGCTTTCTGGACTGCACAAAGAAAACAGAATTTTAAAAGCAGTGACAACTTTAAATTTTTTAAGTCAACTAAAAAGAAGCACCATGCTTCTCAAAGGAGAAAGCTACCACGTGTAAACTTCACTTACCATTTTTCTATCCCCTTTGGTATTTCCTTTTGTGAACCTGTTCTTCTTGTAGATTCTCTGATACCATATGGTGCTAAACAGAAAATACAAGGAACATGCAGAATCAGACATCGCTTTGTCCTCAGGCGTGGGTTCACAGACATCATGTGCCTCTAGAGGGGGCACTTAGCACAGGATGGATCACCCATGCGCCGTTCCAACTGAGAACACACAACACAAAGGGCTCACAGAGGAAAGACTTCCTCAGACGTGCCTGGAAAAACACACCATGGCTGTGGAAGGGCTGCAAACTAAAGAAGGCTCAAAGGGTATCATTTCTGAACAGATACCTAAGTCTGGAGATGATCCTGAGAGACCTGTATATGCCATGAAGTGTACCACAGGGTCAGTGAACAAAAGCGGGCGAACAGCTAGGGAGTAAAGCATTGCGTCGATTTAGTAAAGCTGAACACTGCACCCTACTTTAAAGAAATACACACTAACATACAGAGTTACATGTAAGAGTCCAGCTTACTTTCTAGTGGACAAGTAAAATCTTATATTTTATATGGACATGCACACAGAGTGAGAAGCACATAAACTGTTAATAAAAACTCACCCGACTTTCATAAAATATTCAGACTGCCAGTGAATGGCTGGACATCTTCTGTAGAGATAAATATCTACTACATGAAGAACTAGAGAACTGGGGTGGAAGGTTGAAAGGGCCACTGTTCACTGCTCTTGCTAATCCAACAGAGGTGACCAATCTGCTCTCACATATACTATATAGAAATCCCACAAACCTGTGACTCACAAAAATAGCTCTGGGGTTCACTGCAGACCTCCAGAGGGTCAACCCCATGGTTCACAGAACCCCAAACTGCTCTCAAGACTAAAAGTGACACAGTGGGAACAACACTACAACACAGCACCGGCTTACATGTCTGAGCCTCTGGGTGTGCTAATAACAAACTGTGGTTGATAGAAACCCAAACATATGCCTCAGGAAAACAAGCTGAGGGAGAACAGGGAAGCCAGGGAATGTAAGAAGATGTAAGAACAGATGACTCGTTAATCTATCGATTTGGAAACAAAACCTTGACCCTTAATTACTTGAGTAAGTACCATCCTAAATCCATCACATCTTCCTCAACAGGCAAAGACATGAGTGGGAGGGACACAGCGCAGGCTGCCAACTCGTGTGTACAGGCAGACACATTCTGTACTTAAATGTAAAGGGTTTTAGGAAAACTAATCCCACCCAAATATTTGTAAAAACTACTACTAACAAAAAAAAAAAACTTACGATCAGTGAGGATCGCATCAAAGTAAGTACCCTTTCTCCAGGAAGGTGTTGATGCGTCAGAGACCAGCACATCCAGGTAGCGGTGCTCCAAACCATACTGGCGAAGGTTTGCCCTGATATTTTCATCTGGTCCTCTCCATTTCTGGTTCTTCCTAGTAGCCTTCCCTGAGGAGGGAAAAAAAGAAAAGGAAGAGCGTACTAGGTTGAATGGAGCTTTATTTCCTGCTGTTCAATTAATAATATTGTTTTTGTTCATCTAAACCCACATTTATCCACATAAAATTTTTCACTTAAAAATCTTAATAAACATAATTAAAGTTATTTTATTTCAACTCATATAAACAATCTTTTTATTTCAAAAAATAAAATGATTTGAACAGTAACTATCTTATCACCTCCTGATCTTATCCTGCCCCCTTTCAAGTAAAACTGCATTAAAAGGCTCATTCAACACCTACTAACATGTAGCATTTTCTAGTGAGGTTCAAGTTGAAGCAGACATGACTCCTTCCCCAGCACTCTGTGTAGACCCCAGCACAGGTCAGATAAGGGAGCAGGAAGCTAACTCCAGAGCCTCGCAGCTCAGAGCACAGAACAGGTAGCACACTGGGCCCTTCCTATTACAAAGTCCAGGTGCTGGGAGGGGTCAGAAAGCTCAGAAGCTCCTACCTCAGAAGACAAAGTGGACAACAATGCTGGTGATGAGATCAGAAAAACCAGAAGGGAAACAAGTCGAGGAGGACCTCTAAGGTATGTGCAGAACATCGATGGGCCGAGTGACTGTTAGCAGGAAGCTGAGGGCTGGAACTCACACTGCTGAGAGCAGCAGGGGACCTTTTTTTAACTTAGGGGCTACTACTTAAGAGTATGTTGTTATATATATTTATACTGTGTATCATGACAACTTTATAATAAAAAAATCAAAAGTCAGCCAGGCATGGTGCTCACACCTGTAATCCCAGCACTTGGGAGGCAGAGGCAGGAGATTGCTAAATTCAAGGCTTGCCTGGGCTACATAGTGAGTTCAGGGCCAGCCCAAACTGCAAAGCCAGACCCTGTCTCAAAAAAAAAAAATCAAAAGTCAAAAGGATGTTGAAAAATTAACACACAGAGAGATAAGAGCAGTTGGGCAGAGATAAATAATGCACAAAGGAAGAGAATATATAAGCAGAGATCAAAGAAACTCTCTGGGTCTTAAGGAGACTGAGACAGTGACCAAAGAAGTAAAAATGCACAGGAGACAGAGGAGGCTACAGCATGTGTGCTCACCAGCATTTCTGGCAGAAGGGAGGTGTAGAAGCGGGGAGACTGTGGCTATGAGGAAGAAAGAACAGAAGAGGGGGAAGAGGAGAAACAGGAAGTAGTAGTTTTTGAAGCCTCTTTTTGGCAAAAGGAAGAATACAAAAACAGTAGATCAAACACCCCAAAGCAATGGTAGCAAACCTATGGCACACACGCCACAGCAGGCTCTTCATGTCACTGCAGGTTCCACAAGATTCAAGACCATTTCCCGCTGCTCTGATAGAAAAGGCTTCGGACTTTCAAGGGAGAGGCATGAGAATAACTCAGAAGACAGTCTGAGCAGAAGCACAGGGAGCCGGAGATGTACCTCACGCATCTCAGATGAGCTTCCTGCATCAGAACTGTACCCCAACAGAGTGAAAGTTCAAACAAATAATCAAGGACAACTTCCTCAAAACCAACTGAGCCCTCATACCAAAAGGAAAATATTTCTCTTGGGCCTTTGTCTACCCAAAATGCAACACAAAGAGCAGCTTTTCCCATCAGCCTGTGTATACAGACCATTTACAAATATAACTCATTTTCCTCCTAAAGAAAATTACTAAATTCCTTCGAGTCAAAGTAGGAAAAAAAGATAGGTTATCAGTACAATATGTCAAACTACTTCAGTAAAAGAAAAGAAAGGATAATAAATTATCATGTGTACAACAACTTATACTAAATAAGGAAGAGTTTTAAGAGATTCAAATTGCAATAATGGAATTCCAATATAAAGACAAATAATTGCAAAATTATGAATGAAACTTCATTTTTAATACTATTCAGCTACAAGAAAATACTTTATAGTTTTGTTCAATTTGACCCAATTATACATCACTGATGAAGTTTTCAATTTTAAACATTTTCCAATCTTCCCTCAAATGCAAAGTAGATCTTTGACTAATGCAATTCACTTGAAGACAAAAATCTTTCAATATTGTCTTAAGCCTTTCATAGTCTTTGATCCTCGTGAAAATTAAAAATTTTATTGTATCTCAAAAACTGAATATTAATCCACTGTATACTCAATATATCATTACTGATTAAATGGACAGCGATAATCTTAACTATAAGCTGTATGTTTTTCCCACATAAACTTGTTAATTACAAATGGTCAGCTCCCCTCATCTCTTCCTTCCACCTTAGTCTGCCCGTTTTGCAAAACGCCTCCTGAGAAGATGACAAACATCTCTGCAGGTGGAGTTTTCCAAGTTCATCCGCCCGGTCTCCCAGTGTGCACTGGAGCACGTGGGGAAAATGAGATGCTCGGACAAGTCTTGTAAAACCGAACAAAATTTATACTGCTGTTTTGTATTTTCAATTTAAGAAAATCACAAAAGCTATCTGATCACTTTAAAGACAGCAAAGTGTCCATGCCACACACTACTCACCCAGGCCGTGAACCGTGTTGTAGTCGATGTCAGTCCCGCACACGTAGGCACCAAAGTGAGCCGACGCGACCAGGAGGCTGCCTGGAAAACACACCGTGAGCTCTCCCCACCGGGGCCCGCGCCATCTCCACCCCATCATGGAGGTCTGGGGTGCACAGAGAAGCTCTGGCCAGAGGACTCCGGGCGACACCACCCCGGCCACACCCCACAAGCCTTGGGGCACAATGCCGAGCCCTACACTGGCTGCCCGGCTGGCCAAGAAGCCAGAGCCAGACGCCCCGCAGCCTCACTCCCACAGCACTGCCAAGGGATGTGCTTTCATTTTATCAAAATAATGTCTAACCAGACACTGCCCCCTGGAAAATTCACACAAAAGTACCTCACTTCTTTCTTAAAATTCAAAATGAGCACATAAAACGCTGCTTGTGCAGACTTAAAATGCATAAATCCTGATAACTGGGCTTCCTTCCTACTAAAAAGCATATAATTCATGCATGAGACATTAATTCTTACACAAGCTAAAGCGTGACCATTAGCAAGAAATCAAATAGGGACAAATGCTGGTGAGACAGCAGGGGAAAAGGAAGCTTCTACACCAGAGGTGGGAATGTAACCTAGTACAACCACTATGGAAATCAACATGAGATCCCTCAAAAAACTAAAAGTTGAGGGCCAGAGATTTAGCTCAGTGCTTCCAGCATCTGCCTGGCAAGAGCAAGGTCCCTGGTTCAATCCCATCAACCACATACAACGATATCAGGCGTGGTGACTCACATCTGCCTCAGGAGGCAGAGGCAAGAGGATTGCTGTGAGTTCAAGGCTTGCCTGGGCTACATAGTGAGCTCAGGGCAGCCTGAACTACAAAGGGGGACCCTGTCTCAAAAAAAAAAAACAAACTAAAAGTTGAATTCCATCTGACCCAGCTCTTCCCCTTCTAAACACCTTCCTGAACATGAATGATAAAGAAAATGTGAACTACTCTGCCATGAAGATAAACTTGAATCATCTGTGGGAAAATCAAGGCACCTTGAAATCATAACAATAAGTGAAATAAATCAGACATACAAGCATAAGTATCACATGGTTTTTCTTATTACATTAAACCAAAATTAAAAATAAGGAGCAAAATGAAAAATAAATAATAGGAAATAGGGAGACAGATCTTTCTCAAATGGAAATGGGAACAAGAGGTAAGGAGGGGAGAAGAAAATGAATAAAGATGCGCTGTGTACATGAAGCTCTGCACAGGGGTTGTGGGCATTATATACTGCAGACATGGACTGATAGAAGTATGCTAGTGTAGGGCTGAGGTGTACTCAGTGCCAGCCCTGAGTTCAATTACCCATATTTCACATATAAAGAAAAAGCCTACAAGGTATGGCCCACCTGACATATGAACAACTTGAGTTATTACTAGAATTTTAGTTTTAACTTTCTACCAAAGTCTTGAGTTACAACCCAAATGCCAGATACAATCTAACCCTTAAAGAGTTCTGGAAGGAACATGACAGCATCCTTCCTGGGTGAGGTTCACTGAGAGATCCTGGGCCAGTGTTTCTGTAAGAAAGAACAGGCTGTGTACACGACAGAGATTTCAAAGGCAACTGACTGACTTGTGTTACAACCAGCCCTTGGGAACGAACTGAGTTCATACATCAAAAGGCCACTGTAATTACAATAAAACAAAATCATATAAATTGTTAGAAAAATCTTCAAGTTAAATAAACCCTTAATAACCGTAGTCTTCATTCAACTCATTTTTCTTTTCAAATGACACTGCTTTTAGTGCCTGAGTGAGCCCTAAGTGCAACACAGAACTGTGTCAGTCAAGCTGAAATCAGAAGCAGTCCCAGTCCACACAGATGGAAAAACATAGGCTCTTTGCTCTAAAATGGAGGTGGGCTGGGTATTTAGCTCAAGTGGTACCGCCCCAACCTTTGATGCACCAGGGCCCGAGTTTGATCCCCGGTACCGCTAAAAAAAGAAAACGGAGATAGGTAGCACAAAGGCCCTAGATGTACTAATGAACATGGCCAATCAGAGCCATTTATCTTTTTTTAAATTGAATTCTTTATATACATCTCACAATCACATATAAAATTGGGGAATTTGTACCAGTATATGACACAAGTTAGTTCTCATTTTTACCCATATCCCTACCCATCCACACCTCCCCACCCCCTTTATACATACTCTTTTATTTTCTTTCTAAATCATATTTATTCCTTCCCCTCATTACATTCCCACATCAAATTTCCTATGGAAATTTCCCACTCTATAAAAGCTGTCATACTTTCTAGAGTTCATTTGCATCTATAGGTGTTCATGTCAAAGAGAAGATCCGGAATTTGCCTATCTGTGATCTATTGATTTCACTTATTAGTATATCCTCCAGGTGTCTCCATTTGCTCCTAAATGCATCAATCTTGTCATTCTTTATGGCAGAGTAATACTCAATTTTATTAAAAAACCACATCTTCTTTATCCACTCTCCAGTTGATGGACATTTGGGTTGTTTCCAAGACTGAGCTATCATGAACTGAGCTGCTATGAACAAGGGTGTACAACTGTCTTTCCAGTGTGATTTTTTAAATTCTCTTGGGTATATTCCTAGCAGGGGGATAGCAGGGTCAAATGGGACCCCTAGTCCTAGTTTTCTGAGAAGTCTCCACATGGATCTTCACAATGGTTGCACAAGTCCGCAATCCCACCAACAGTAGAGAAGGGTTCCCCTCTCCCCACAGCCACGCCAGCATTTATTGTTGGTTGATTTTGTGATAACAGCCATTCTTTGTGGAGTGAGATAAAATCTCAGTGTTCTTTTCATTTGCATCTCTCGAATGACCAGTGATGTTGAACATTTCTTCATATGCTTCTTGGCTGCTTTGACTTCTGCCTCTGAGAAGTGTCTGTTCATTTCAGATGCCCATTTTTGAATTGGGTCTTTAAACTTGGGAAGGCTGATCTGTTTGAGTTCTTTATATATTGTAGATAGTAGCCCTTTGTCTGATAAACAGCTAGTAAAGATTTTTTTCCCATGTTGATGGTTGTCTTTTAGCAGTGCCAGCGACTTCTTTTGTTGTGCAGAAGCTTTTCAGTAGGATGAGATCCCATTTGTTGATTCTTTCTGCTAGTTCTTGTGCTATAGAGGTTTTCTTCATAAATTCTCGGCCTAAGCCAATGTCTCCAAAAGTTTTACCTAGCCTGTTTTCCAGCAGGCTTATTGTTTCTGTTTTAATATTTAAGTCTTGTATTCATTGTAAGTTTAGTTTTGTGCATGGTGAAAGAGCTAGGTCTAGCTTTAGCTTTTGACAGGTTAAAGCCCAGTTTTTCAAGCAACATTTGTTAAAGAGGCTGTCTTTCCTCCATTGGGGATGTTTGCCTCCTTTGTCAAAGATAAGGTGGCTTAGTGTATCCGGAGTTGTTTCTGGGTCTTCTAATCAGAGCAATTTATCTTTTTATCAGTCCATGTTTGCAGTACACAGTGATTTCATTCCCCTTGGAGAATCAGGACAGGCACGTATCACATCTTCATCAGTCTTATACTCCCACTTCTCCCGCACTGCGCCTTAGCCTTCATTTCTTTGTTTCCTTCCCATTTGTAAAAGACCTCCTTCTTTCCTGTTTTCCATCTCTTACTTTGCTTTGTATTTATACTTTAGGTTTCTCATATAGGAGAAACCATGCCATATTTCAGTTTGTGTGTCCTTTTTATCTCACTTAGCATTACAGCTGCATGGTGTATCCATTTTCCCATGAGTCATGGTTTCACGAAAATGCTGAGTCACAGTTTCACAAAAATGCTGAGTCACGGTTTCACGAAATTGCTGTTACCATTTTAAAAATGCTGAGTCATGATTTAGGAAATTGCTGAGTCACGATTTAAGAAAATGCTGAGTCACGGTTTCACTAAATTGCTGGCTCATGATGTATGAAATTGCAGAGTCATGGTTTCACGAAAATGCTGAATCACTATTTTTGAAAATGCTGAGTCACGATTTATGTAACTGCTGTGTCACAATTTATGGAAATGCAGTCACAATTTTCTAAATTGCTGAGTCACGGTTTCACGAAATTGCTGAGTCATGGTTTAATGAAATTGCTGAATCAGTTTATGAAAGTGCTGAGTCACGATTTACATAAATGCTGAGTCACAATTTATGAAAATGCTGAGTCACAATTTACGAAATTGCTGAGTCATGGTTTCACGAAATTGCTGAGTCACGGTTTCATGAAATTGCTGAGTCATGGTTTCACGAAATTGCTGAGTCACGGTTTATGAAAATGCTGAGTCACGATTTACGAAAATGCTGTTATTATGAAATTGTTGAGTCATGAGTCCATGAATTTGCTGAGTCATGGTTTCACGAAATTGCTGCGTCACGGTTTATGAAAATGCCGAGTCACTATTTACAAAAATGCTGAGTCATGGTTGAACGAAAATGCTGCATTACTACGAAAATGCTGCGTCACTACGAAAATGCTGGGTCACGATTTACGAAATTGCTGAGTCACGGTTTCACGAAATTCCTGAGTCACTATGAAAATGTTGAGTCATGATTTGCCAAAATGCTGAGTCACAGTTTCACAAAATTGCTGAGTCACGATTTACAAAAGTGCTGAGTTCCGATTTCACGAAATTCCTGAGTTTTACGAAATTGCTGAGTCACAGTTTACGAAATTGCTGCGTCAGGATTTATGAACATGCTCAGTCATGATTTATGAAATTGCTGAGTTGTGGTTTCACAAAGTGTTGAGTCATGATTTACGAACATGCTTAGTCACAATTTATGAAATTACTGAGTCATGGTTTCACGAAAATGCTGTCATGGTTCGAGGAAATTGCTGGGTCATGGTTTCACGAAAATGCTGAGTCACGGCTTCATGAAATTGCTGAGTCATGGTTTCATGAAATTGCTGAGTAACGATTTACAAAAATGCTGAAGCATGATTTACGAAAATCCTGAGTCATGATTTAGGAAATTGCTAGTGACAATTTAAGAAAATGCTGAATTAGGGTTTCATGAAAATGCTGAGTCATGGTTTCACGAAAATGCTGTCATGGTTTACAAAATTGCTGAGTCACGACTTATGAAAATGCCGAGTCATGATTTAGGAAATTGCTGAGTCACGATTTAAGAAAATGCTGAGTTATGGTTTCACGAAAATGTCATGATTTACGAAATTGCTGAGCCATGATTTACAAAAATGCTGAGTCATGGTTTCACGAAAAGTCATGATTTACGAAAATGTCATGATTTAAGGAAATTGCTGAGTCACGATTTAAGAAATGCTGAGTCATGGTTTCACCAAAATGCTGTTATATTTACAAAATTGCTGAGTCACAATTTATGAAAATGCTGAGTCATTATTTACAAAATTGCTGAGTCATGTTTTCACAAAATTGCCAACCTGTACGCTTCTTCCAGAATTGAACTGTCATCACAGCGCCGTTACAACATGGGTGTGCCAGGGTCACTATGGTACGACACCTTTAACTTTTCTCGGAAGAACACTAGTGGACAATCAGCCCTACCATGGCCATTTAACACAGTCTGGCAACATTCCTTGAAAATATTTTGCTCATGAAGATACTGCAACTGATTCATCCCTCTAGAGAGAAAGGCTGAGTAGAACAGCAGAAAACAAAACTAGTCCCTCCTACCCGAGTGCCAGGAGGTAAGAAGAGACCGGATATAGGACAGCACACACCTAGTGAGGGTATGTAAATGAGACCGGGGCTTTCTCACTCCACTGAGCCACAGGTGCTGCTGTGACGCTCAGGGGAGGCAGGAACTCACCCAGAACAGCTGGCTGGCAAGGGGATGCTGAAGGCTTCAGGCTTCCCACTCTGAACCTTCCCATATGGTCAGACAGTTTCAAGAAGACCAGCATACAGGCCAGTGCTGAAGGAGATGGCTCCTTACCAAACTGTATTCGGTGCCTTTGAACCTCCTCAACTGGTTTCCTGAGCTGGTCGCACATGACCACCATGGAGTATTTAGTTCTTTGGGCTACACGGATATAGTTTTGGCCCTCAGTTACACCTGACTCAGACTTTTCCAGGAAGCTTTTTGGTGGAAAAGGGGGCCCTGGAAAAGGAGCACCGCACACCCACGAGGGGACTGTGAAAGACTGAGAGTTCTTGGAACACATCTCATCATGTGGTTTTCACCTCTGTAAGCAAGATAACCACCTATATACTTTAAAAAAGACCAGGTGCTCAGGATGTAGCTCAGTGGCACAACACCTGCCTTGCAAGCACAAGATCATGAGCTCAATGCCTGGTACTGGAAAAAGAAAATACTAGACCAGCAACGGCAGGAAGAAAGGGAGAAAAGAAACAAGCCCAGTATGTAACTTTATTTCTACTCAGGTAGAAGGAGAAATAAAAATATCTTGACCTTTTTTTCTTTTAGTAACATGTAAAAGCAATTTTGAAACTGTATGAATGATCAAAAAGAAAATGATTTGAATTGGATTAGGAACCAGGGCTTTCACTGTGGTCTACAAAACATGAGCTGGGTTGGAAAAAAGAATTATGTGAGCATGAACTGTAACATGTAATATATGCACAAACAAATCATTTCTAAAACATGTCTTATGCAGGGACACATGTGCACACAGTATGTAGGAATGCATGCATGTGTACCTGCATTTGCATTTCCATGCATACTACATATGTACACAAACACATTTCCCAGCTTATTCTATAAAAGGCTCTAAACCCTCATCTTGGACACTAATGCCTTGCCCACTAAAAGAAATGCAGGTTCCTTGAAGAAATAACTGATACTGGAGGTTGGGCAGGGAGATGAGCCAGAAATTAGTAAAATAATCAAGATAAGGTCATCTCAGAAAGATTCCGTCTAAAAAGGCCGACAAATAGGGGACAATATGAACAACAAAATAATTAAGGTGAGTCATGAAATACAGACCCCAGAAGGAAGCGGAACTCCCTAGTCCACACTAATAGTAACAGCTAAGTAAACAGGCACAAGAGAAGAAAAGGCTCTTGGCTTTCAGTAGAGTGAGTGCTGACCAGGAACTCGAAGGAAGGAGTGCTGGGCTGGAAAATTGTCCTTCCATGGCCAGCAGTGCAAATCCTGGTTCAGACAAGAACCAGTATTCATGGAGACTATGACTGACAACCTCACAGAGAGGGCCTTTGGTCGGGGAGCAGAATATTTAGACTAAATGTGCGTCCCCATGTGGTGATTAACTCCAAGAAAAAAAGAGCAATCACTATATAGTCAAAACATCAAGTACTGCAGTGACCACTGATCAAAATTAACACCACCGCCAGGCCTGGAGGCTCATGCCTGTAATCCCAGCACTCAGGAGGCAGAGGCAGGAGGATTTCTGTGAGTTCGAGGCTTATCTGGGCTACATAGTGAGATCAGGGCCAGTCTGAACTATAAGTGAGACCCTATCTTAAAAAAGAAAATATTAATACCACCGATGAGGGTCAGACAGCCATCACATGTTCCCACTGAAGACAAGATCACAGTTGCCATGGAATAGCCAGGAATGTGTCACCTGAACGGGATCACGAGGAAGATCAAAAAACATCAGTGTATCACCTAATAAAACTGGAATAGGCTTAAAATATACCAATAGTCTATTAAATAATTTTAAGAATTATACTGTGCCTACATAACAGAACGTATCCTTGTTCTCAGAAACAGACATTAAAGTATTTGAGATGGGAAGAATGTGATAGACACAAATTTCAAGATGCAGAAAAAATTTAACGTATAGATGAAGAGAGAAGCTGCGACGCAGGGCCGCCTGCAGGGGTCACTGCAGAGCGCTGGTCCGTGTCCCTCCTCCGCCCTCCCCACACCCAGGCTTCACCTCTATGCTCAGCTACCCGCCCCGCCCATGCATCCCTCAGGCTCAAGCAGCAGGATGGTGAGGGCAGCATCCAAGTTGTCCCCGGAAGACAGCAGGGCGGTGAGCAATGGGCCACTATCTCCAGAGTGGCATCCCTGGGAAGAGGGTGGAGGCTGCTGTAGGTGAGGGCTTGGCGGGGGGGGGGGGGGGGGGGGGGGGGGGGGGGGGGGGGGGGGGGGGGGGGGGGGGGGGGGGGGGGGGGGGGGGGGGGGGGGGGGGGGGGGGGGGGGGGG
>PVIC010003775.1:12988-66845 GCA_004025085.1 Thryonomys swinderianus | reverse complement strand
AAAAAAAAAAAAAAAAAAAAAAAAAAAAAAAAAAAAAGAAAAAGAAAAAAAAAAAAAAAGAAAAAAAAAAAAAAAAAAAAAAAAAAAAAAAAAAAAAAAAAAAAAAAAAAAAAAAAAAAAGATCTGACATCCACATCATTACTGCTCCCAAAAGAGAGGAGAGCTGAAAATGTCTTAAAGAGATTATGTCTAAAAATACAACAATTTGACAAATGACACACATGTATAGAATCAAGTGCTTGACAGTCCTTATACAAGATCAAGTCAAAGAAATATAAACCAAGAAATGATAGTCAAAATTTTGAAAACTAATTAAAATATCTTGAAAGATCTGACCCCACAAAAAAAAATCAGTTACTTACACACAAGGAAATAAATGGCCAACAATATATTTCTCATCAGAAATCAACAAGCAAAAATAAAGGGGGGGAAGCTTTTTTAATTACTAAAAGGAGTCATTAAATTGTAATTCTATGTACAACAAAATTATTCTTTAGGAATAAAAAAATTCGAGACTTCCTCAGATGAAGAAAGACAAAGAAAGCTTATCAATAACAGAACTACTAGTTATAGCAAAATTATGTTGTCCTATCAGCAAAAATATGAAATTAGAGGATATCTTGGCACATTCTGGAAGGAGAAAATACACAGAAAGCAACAGTGCAGATAAATACATAAAATCTCATTTCTGAGAAATCTAGATAATGTTTCATAGTTGAACCAAGTAGTTACTAAAAATGCTGATGCATTTTTAAATACATGTCAGGGAAATAATAGTTGCTAAGGAGGAATTTACTGGTTAAGACCTGTGCTCAACTTGACAGGAGAGAAACCACTAACTAGACATCCTTTGAAGTTCTTTCCTTACTTCAGATGAGGCTCTGCAGAGAAAATTACCAGAAAATTGTTGAACAGGACCGAGTACTAAGCTGTGTAGACCCCTTCTAGGTGAATTAGAGTAATTTTTTACTGGTTACAACCTAATTATAATATGGTATTATTCACCCCAATGATGTTCTTGTGAGCTACCTTGGAACATGCCATGTAAGCAGGATCATCTTCCTGGTCTGACCGCGCTTAGGACTGAGTCCACTTCTGCAAGGGGTGACGGTTCCTTCCACTATGAATACATGGGATTCCCCCCACTGGAGTTCCTCTTGTCTGTTAATTTGGAGGGATATTGCTTTTGGAGTTATCTTCCACACTTGTCTTAGCTGTATAAAATATGTGTTTGCTCTTTTATCTTCTGCCTATGCTTATCAGCTTTGCACTCACCCACGGGGAACACACTGTACTCAGCTATAGAAAGATTTCAGACATTTATGTTATAAAAATAGAGGGTAAGTGTATGTAAAGAGAGGTAAGCTTTTTCTCTGTGCAGCGGTGAAGGTTCTAGGGTATATGAGGACTCTCACAACACCTTCTGCAGTAAATTACTATTGCTGCTATGTTAATATTGGCTACAAATCTGGACTTGCTATTGCAGTCTACAGAAAATATATGCTTAACTATAGGTGGTCTTGGCTGTCAGTCCTAGAATATTAGTTGAGTTTAGCAGCTATCTCCTTCAGATATTCAGGCCAGGAAGGTCTTAAAGCACTCATTTATTAAACATAGACTATGTATACTCACATCAACATACTTTAGCTGTGTTTCTCAAATTCAGTGCGCTTGTTTTTATAAGGGGATACCTCTAAAAACTTACTAGCAATTAAGCAATGTAAAAAAAAAGATTGATCTTTTTGTGTGGATAATCTTTTGCTTCATGCCAATATTGGATGGAAATATGTCTCTGTGGCATATTGATGCTTATTTTCTAATGAACAGTGCATAAAGGATAAATGGTGTCTACAAATTTCATAATCGGGACATATATCATATCTTGGGAAGAAGTGAAGTGTTTGAATGGTGTGCCTTTAAGAATGGTAGAAAATGGCCAAAGATTTAGCTCAGTGGTTCTGGTGTCCGCCTCACAAGCAAGCTCAAGGACCCAAGTTTGATCCCCAGTACCACATACCACAGTGCCAGACATGGTGGCTCACACCTGTAATTCAAGCACTTGGAAGGCAGAGGCAGGAGGATTGCTCAGTACGAGGCTTGCATGGGCTACATAGTGAGCTCAGGGCCAGCCTGAACTACAAAATGAGACCCTGTCAAAAAAAAAAGTAATGATAGAGAAGATTTTGTGAAAATAATTAAGCAGTAATGGCCACGGAACCTAAAAGTATAGGTACTAAGAGCATGTTAGTCAGGAAAAAAAAAATTGCATTGCAAAAGTAACTTTCAATATCAGCAAGGAAAAACAGTCATCTTGTGGACTTTAGTTATCCTCCAACACTCTTTCCAGAGCTTGTCCAGTGGGACTGTTATTAGAGTAGGAACCATTGCATCAATTATAAAGACGTTTATGCTTCATCTCATTGAAGTCACCTTATTGAAGCTGATGCCTTCTTCTGAATACCCACCGAGCTCTGTTGTGGCAATTATCTGCTTTGAACACTACTGTCATAGTTAGAACAGCAAAGTGATTCATCTAGAAAAGCCATTTATAGCACAATGAAGTTTCCTTTTCTCCCTTCTGTGCTTATACAGACTCAAAAACCTATATCTTTTATTACACAGAAAATTTTCTACAAAAGTTTCTCCTTACAAAATTTCTTATGTCAAAGAAATTCGTTTTAGAATTTAAAAACAATTAGAGTGGTAGCCATCCTAATGAGTATGAAGTTGTATTTAAATATTGTTTTGATTTTTGTCTAATTATTGCTAATGAGTACTTTTTCATATGTTTATTGGGCATTACTACAGTTACCTTAAAGAAATTTCTATGCATGAACTTTAGTCCATTTTCAGATCAAGTTGGTTTGTCTTTGTTGAGTTTTAGAAGCTGTATGCTCTGGTTGTTAATCCTTTATCAGCTACATGATTTTTTAATAAAATTCTCCTATTCTCTGTAACTTTGTTGATAGTTTTTTAATACACAAAATTTCTGATTTTCATGGTCTGCATTTTCTGTTTTTCTTTCATTACCTGTGCCTTCAGTGTCAGACCCAATAAATCAGCCCAAATTCAATGTAAAACATTTGATTTTTTTTTTTTTTTTGAGACAGGGTCTCGATTTGTAAGTTCAGGCTGGCTCTGAGCTCACTATGTAGCCCAGGCAAGCCTCGAACTCAGCAATCCTCCTGCCTCTGCCTCCCCAGTGCTGGGATTACAGGTGTGAGCCACCACGCCCAGCACTATGGTATGTGGTATTGATTGCTGCTGGGCGTGAGTCTCCACGCCCAGCATTGTATGTGGTTTCGGGGATCAAACTCAGGACCTTGCGCTTGCGAGGCAGACACTGGAACCACTGAGCTAACCCTCCAGCCCATGAGACATTTGATTTTTAATTATAATTACTACTCTGTTCATCAGGTGAAACAGATCTCATTGTTCTGTCTACTGAATCCACAAAACAGCTAAAAAATACTTTTCATTTCCTTTTTATTGCATTATTTTATCTGATTTTATTAAAATATTTTTGTTTTGAAGATTTTTCCTAGATTTTTAAAGATTATTGTAATTGATATTATTTCTGATTCCTGACTTAGCTGCTTTCTAGCATGTTAATATCCATTACAATGGTACTATTTTAAAAATTCAGAAAATAAATTTTGATGGGGATGGAAAAAGTGAGGTTTTATTCACTGTTAATAGAAATGTGCTATAATACAACCACCATGAAAAACAATGTGACAGTCCCTCCAAAAAATTAAGAATGTAATTACCATACAATTGGTCAATTTTACTTCTGAATGTGTACACTCAACAACTGAAGAGTCTTGAAGACATATTTATATACATTTGTACCAGCATCGCTCACAAGTAATTTATGTGTTTGTTAAAGGCTGAATGGGTTTGCAAACCGTGACATATATTTCTGATAGAATATTGTGCTGACACACATTATAACATGAATTGCCTTTGAGGATATCATGCTAAATGAAATAAGCCAGTCACAAAAAGTGACACTGGATGTTCCCACTGATATGCAGTACCTCCTAAAATAGATTTCTAGAGACAGAATGGTTGTTTCTCGAGCGGGTTAGAGGCTGAATGGGGACTTTTGGCTTTGCAAGATGAAAATGTCTGGAGATCAAAGGTAGGGATGATTGTACAGGAATGAAAATGTACACAGTACCACTTAAAATGCTTACTATGTTACATTTTGTTATTTGTATTTTATCTTAATGTAAAAACATTAAAAAAATTAAGTGCTTATATCAAAAATAAGGAAATCTAAGAAAAATAAATGTTTATGTACAAGTTCATGACAATACACTATACAGCCATAATTCTGACTGAGAAAAAAATACTACAGAGATAACTACATACTTCTATTTATTGCAGCTCAGTTCAAAATAGCTTAGTTATGGAATTAGCCTATTTGCATGATAAAAGATGAACAGATCAATAAAATGCAGTGTATGTGCATAGTGGAGTATTGTTCAGCCATTAAGAGGGATGAAACTATGTCATGTGTAGGAAAAGTAAATATTCTAAACAAAACGTTGTCCAGAGTGTTTCACTAGTTATTCTCATTAAAATGTATTTCAGTAACCTAAAAAGTATTAGAATTTCCTTTTAAAATTTTCCATTATTTCAGTCTCTTTGTGTGGCCTTCCTTGTCCAAACCAAATCAGAGACCTACTGAGTCAGGGGGAGTCTTAGAAACCTTGCTGGCCAGCATCAACTTGAATTGACCCCAAAAAAGATTTTGGAAAGAAAATACTTTAGAGAAAGCAGACAATATTGTCGCAATGACCACTCCCAAAACTTTTGTATTCTGTCCTTCTTAGACACAGTTCCATTGCTGTAAAAACTGTAAAATTGAAAGAAATGAATGTTCTACCAAGCATCACAAAAATAATTTCATAGTTTTATTGAATGGCAAGCTAAAACCAGTATCTGTTCACTTCAGAAATTTCATACTGTCACAGGAGACATCTCTGTATTTTGAAAGAGCAAAAGTAACTACAAGTGGAATAGAGGGAGGTACTTTTTCTACCCTTCAAGTAACTAATGTAACTAGGACTCTATTCTCTGAGTTTTTTTTTAATTGAATTTTTCATTGCTACATTTTATATACAGCTCACAATCACACCCAACATTGGGTAATTAATCATTGCCTTTGCTTCAGCGAACCTCCTCTTCATTTTTTAAATAATTTCATCTTTGTGAAAATTGGTCTGATACAGTTTGTACATTTGCCATTAAGGATTTTAACTTAAACAGATAGGAAGAATATATTTGTGATCAAATAATTGCCATTGTTTCTGTATTTGTAAAAGGTAAATGACAACTTGCAATCCTTTAAGATGTAGAATATATTTCCAATTTAATTACTCATTACCTGTTATGGCTTCTATGTGACTTTTTTGTTGAAGGCTAAAAATGTCTGTTTCCTATGCCCATCTATTTCTGCTTCCTCATGTAGTCTTGGTTCCAGCAAATGGCCAACTTTCCTGGATGTCAAAGGTAAAAATGAGCAAATTTCGAACTGTTGTTGAAAAGAATCAGGGCTTGGGAAGGAGAAACTTGCTTCATCTAAGACACTGGTCCTTAACCATCCTGTATAATAATCAACCTCTTTTTCAGTGAGTCAGTACTAATGCTGTTATAGTTTGCTGATTCCAGACAAAATGCATTAGATTGCCAAAACTTAGAAGAGATGGCAAAAACATATTTATATAAATTGAAGAAAATCAATAAAAAACGATTCCCCATCAACTTCCTACAGATACAGGTACAAAAAGTGTATACACAGATTACAACAAAGATGAGAAGATGGCTTGCAAATGAATGTCAATTATTTTCTTGCACATCAAGAGTCAGTCTCAGCGGGAGTTGAGAATTTATACCACGTGTATTAGTCTTTGTGCAGTCCAGATTATCCTAAAGCAGTCCTAGGAAGTCTGTAAACATTGCTTTTCTAAAGAAAAAAAAAAAAAAACAGCTTGACAAAATTATGTTCCCTGGAGCTGAAAGCAATGACCAATAAAGTAATTGTTACAGGATATTTTTTGCAAGGAAAACAAGCTATAATAAGAGTATTTCTGATCCAAAGTTTCAAGGTGATAAGCACATAGTGAAGATAATTGGGAAAAACAATGAAAATCTCTGGTACAATGGTGGAGCATTGTTTAAAACAGCACAGTTACTTGTAAAGTGCCTTTAATCAACTGATTAGTTAATTTTTATGGTGCTAGGATCAAAACCCATTGCCTTAAACATGCTAAGCAAGTGCTGTATGACTGAGCTACCATCCCAGCCCTAAGTCCTTATTGAAAGGAATATTTTCAGGTTGTTGTAACTGACACTTGAAAGAAGTGGATGTGAACTAGTCCCATCTTAATTTAATGAGAACCTTAAAAATTACTCAGTTCAATTATTGCTTATTGCACAGTCCCAGAATCATTATGTTTCTTGCTATAGTAGCTGTGATCTAGTAACAAACTCTCACATACTGAATCTGGATGAGCAGCTCTCAGAAGACATAGAGCACTGGAAAAGTTTTTATTTGAAAACCAGACATTTTCTAGGACAGAGTGGGAAATTAAGAAACATACTGAAGATCTGCAATCGCTGAACATTCCCAAAGTACGCATTGCACTTTTTTTACTAGTAGAAACAGCGTTTTTTTCTAATATTGGATGATTCTTTTGTTGACAACTGTGTAATGGTTGCACTAGAGGATAGTTATCCTAAAAGCAGTGTCAATTTTCTTCATAATGCCACTCTGTGTCACCTCAGACTGTAACTGGGCTTGGATACCCATTAGAATTAACAATAGTAGTATGTATATCTTACTGTTGAGACCAATTTTGCCAGATTATCTGAGGGTGGGAGCCAAGCACTTAAAGAAGAGGAATTTATTTATACAGGTGTGTTAGTTACTTTTCTCATTGTTGAGATAAAATCCATGACATCAAAGTTAGAGAAGAAAGGGTTCATTTAGCATGCAGTTCACAGAGTTTTCAGCCCATAACTGTCTAGTTTCAAGGCTGGGTGACATAGGGGCAATAGTCCATGAGGGCAGAAGCAGCAAAAGGAACAAGAGACCTTAAGAGTGACTTTTTGATCCTTTTACTTTATTGAGATTAGGTATCCTTCATCAGTGCCAGTCAGCCTAACCCCACCTCTAAAGTCTGCCCACTTCATTCATATGAGGCTTTGGGGGGACCTCTAAACACAAGCCAAAGCATAGTTATTTATTAATTTGATTAATTATTAATTTAATTATTAATTATTGGAGATCTTAAACTTCATCTATTAAGAGTAGCATAGGGAATAGTTTTAACTATGTTTTTTAAAGCCTATTCTTTGCAAATATAAAGATGAAAAATGTCACTGAAATGATCTTTTCAACATAATTCTTTGCAGCACTATTATGAATTTACTTTGATCATAAAAAGAGATGCTTAAGCACCTGAAGCATAGTTTCCTGCCTCAGGCTCCCTAGTGCTGGAATTATAGGCATGTGCCTTCACATTGGGTTTAAATAAAGGTTCTAGGAAGAAAAATACCCACTGTAGCCAAAAATGTAGGTGGTAGAGCACTTTCTCATAGTTTCTAGTAAAAAAAGTTAGTTATATTTTTGCTATAAAATATATATTCATGTGGAAAGGGAGTGATTGCACTGTATAGCGCTATGTTAAACACAAAACAATTGAGTAAGGATATTTGGAAGTTTTGTAGATGAAGCTAAAAGAATGTACCCAAACTGGGCTTGGTGGCTCAAGCCTGTAATCACAGCATTTGGGAGGGAGAGGTAGGAGGATTGCTGAATTTGAGGCTTGCCTGGGCTACATAGTGAGCTCAGGGCCAGCCTGAACTGCAAAGTGAGACCCTGTCTCAAAAACAAACAAACAAACAAAAAAGAGTGTACCAAAGGTTTGAAAATTTGTTTCAACTGATTTTCGTAGAAAAATTCTTTAATCTGAATGAAGTGTCTTAAAAGGTGTTAGTTAATTCCAATTTTCTCTACTCCATGCAGTTATTAATTGTGAAATTTTAGAAAAGTGGCGTCCTGTGTTAGCAAGAAAGATAATTACATGTTTTGATGTCCACAATAAATTTTTTCTCCCTGTGGTGGATTAACTGAGGCTCATCTTGAGTGGCACGGCTCAGCGAGCTGAATCACCGTGGTTCTGGGTGTGGAAGACCCACCTGAGGGTTGTTGCCAACAGCCTAGGGTGAGAAACGGGGAAGAAGATTGAGTGCCATTGATTTTCCTGGAGATTGGCACAGCTGGGTTTCCTTACAGGAAGTGCGCTGTTGTCCGAGGAAGAGCTCAGGTCCCCACTGTGGCTGCGAATGGGGTGGGAGCTCTGGTCTTCGTTTTGAGTATCACTTCCTGCCCAGTGCAGCTCCCTCATCCCGCCGGCACAGACCCTTCACCCCACTGGTGCAGACGTTCTAGCTTCCCCCCTGCATTGGGACCATCTGGTTATACAGTTTAATTACAAAAGTAAAACCCATACAATGACCTAAAATTCATGTAATTAACTGGTCTCATTTGATAGGCTTAATAAGACCTATATCAGGCAAAAAGACCAAGGAAAACAGTTGAGTATGTGTGAAAAAAGTATGTATGGTGTCAACTACAAAACGCACTTCAGAAAATGCTATTTTAGGTGATACAGCAGTATACCCTAGGAGTCACTCATTTCATGTATGAATATCCAAAATATTTGATATAGTAATCCTATAAAATATTGTTTTATTTCATCACTCCAGATAAATAGCTATATAACCGGAGGATGTAAATGTACTTGATGTCAATAGTTTCATTATATTTCAATGTTTTATGTAAATCATCATATAAAAGTGAGACCCTGTCTCAGAAAAAAAAAAAGAAGAATGTACCAAAGGTTTGAAAATATAAAAGAATGAAACTAAGTTTCATTCTATTTACAACATACCTTATTTTAAAATAAGCATTCTAAAATGTAGTCCTAGATTTCTCTTACTGCTAAAGAGTGAAATGAAAACAATCTACTACATGATTCAAAATTTGGAACAATCCTAAAATAATCCATGCAATATGATCCTGGCCCAAGGCAGATCCACTGACAAAGGACGGAAAAGAGTGACCAAAAGTAAATACATACCTTTAATTCAAGCTTTGGCAATGGTGTCAGCAACACAACTGGGAAAGGATCTTGTCTTCAATGCCTGATTTCGACCAAATTAGGTATCTATATGCAAAGACAGAAATTAGAACCTTTCTCACACAAGTTAGAAAAATAGCTAAGTTGATCAGAAACCTAAACTTGATTCACATACCTGTAAATATACTAGAAAAAAAATAAACAGAAGCGTTACAAAAGTTAGTCAGGGGAATGATTGTTTTAGCTATAACCCCAAGACACAAACAGTGGAAAAATAGACAAATGAAAGCACATCAAGCTAAAAATGTTTGTACATTCAAGGAAACACTTGATAGAGTGGAGAGACAAAACATATTGTGAAAGAGAATATTTGCCCACTATATATTGATAAGTAGTTGATAAGCAAATGTATTAAAAAGTCCAAAATTCAATAAAAAGGAAACATTTGATGAAAAATGAGCAATAACCTAAATGGGTATTTCTTGAATTGTTCTTGTTCTCAGCACATAATGTTTACATTTTCTTTGTGGAGTTGGTACATATACATAACACATCTAAATTAATTTTGTTATCCTCTTTTCCTCCCTTTCTATCATTGCTCTTCATTTATCAATCTCCCTCTTATTTGAGAATCATTTATTTTCCTACTACCTGTTATCAGTCTTTCATTTTGCTATTCTTTTATATTTTGAATTTCTCCTATAGCTAAAATATGATTTTTTTTTTGAGACAGGGTCTCTCTTTGTAGTTCAGGCTGGCCCTGAACTCACTACGTAGCCGAGGCAAGCCTAGAACTCAGCAATCCTCCTGTCTCTGCCTCCTGAGTGCTGGGATTACAGGCGTGAGCCACCATGCCCCGCTAAAATGTGATATTTCAGCTTGTGTATTTGATTTGTTTCACTAGACATTATGGTCACGTGGTTCATCCTTTTTTTTTATAATGACTCGAGTTTATCTTTTTTGTAATATACCATTATACCCTGGTGTATAAATACAATATTCTCTATATTCATTCATCTGTTAATAACATATATAGCTATCTTCCAAGACTTAACTTATGAATTGAGTTTTATGAACATGGATGCACACACACACACATACACACACATCACTATAGTATGATATATTTAACTCTTTGGGGAAAATATGTAGAGGGGAATATTTGGGTTAAATGGAATTTCTAGTTTTAGGTTTTTGAAGAATCTTCAGACTAGTACTACATAGTGGTTCTACTAAGTTACATTTCCATTAAAATGGAGAAGGATTCCTTTCCCAAAAGACAACATAGAAATACCTGAGTAGTATATGAAAATAAACCTCTACCTGGAGATTTAGCTCACTGGTACCATGTCTGCCTTGCAACCACAAAAGGTCCCAAGTTCAATCCAAGGAACTACAGGGAGAAAAAGATATATGGAAATAAACTTGCATATAATTAGTACATCTACAGTTCCATGTCTGCTCCATTATTAGTAATTAACATATGGAACCGACTGTCCATCATAAGAAGAAAGGATAAATACATGTGGCACAGATACAGAGTAGAATGTACTTTGTCTCTTAAATACAAAGCAACCTTGCCATTTCTGACAACATGGGTGATCCTGAAAGAAACAAGGTGGACTGAAATAAGATTGAGGAAAAATTCTACATGATCTCACTTCCATATGAAATTTTGAAGAGCTCAACCCCAAAACAGAATGGAATGGTCTTTCTCAAGTACTGAGAGTAAGTGGATGGGATGATGTTAGCCATTGTAGATACAATTTTAGTTAGGGAACCAGAAAAGGCTCATAAAATCTCTTCTAAAACACAGAGACATCGGTCAACCACAATGTATCACATTCTTGAAAAATGCTAACAAAGATTTCAAGAGCTCTCCCTGCAAAAGTAATTTGAAGTATTTAAAGTGCTTTATATATAGCTTAGATAGATTTATCAATTCCAAAATGGATACATATTTCAAAACATCATTACACATGATAAACGTATAAAACTTATAAAAATTAAATAACGATACTTAACACATAGTAGATACTTTAAATATTGTGTAACATGTCCTACATTTAGCTTGGACAGGGCTTTGAAACATTCATTCAATGTTATGTTGCTAAAAGTCATATCATTTAAACATTTCTAACAAAATTACAGATAATTTAATAATCATAATTTAAACAGGCAAAATTAAAGAAAAATATTTCAGTTGTGTACAATACTTATTGAACACCCATTTTATGCTATGTTTACATAATTTTAAAATGGATTCTACTGCCCATGAACATACAATTTCCAATTCACAACAAAATTCCAAGTCATAGAAAAGCCACTTTAACCATTTTTAGTTTCTGACTAAGAAGCACTAAGTCATCCTGAATCCTGGGTTACATTTTAATTTTCAATTCATGCAAAGTAAATAGAATCTTCATGTGAATCAAAGATAGAAACTAATATCTTTCCCTGACTTCACTTACTATCATATCTTCAAAATTATCTTATTTCAATACAGCTTGAAATGAGAAACCATTTTGTTCCTTTCTCGTCTTTCCAGCTTCCAGGTGTTTATTGTTTTGTCTCGTTGCTTTTCTCATACGTGGATCTTTGTTATACCTCCCAGCACCATTTTAGATGGCTATTTTCTTTTCTCATGATAGCTTTATTGATTTCCCAAGTTGACATATTCTTTTGCCACTACCCAAAGTGCTACTTAAAATAAATATTTGGAGAAAACATATCTTACAGAAGAACTGGGATAATGCAAAATACAACAACAAAATTAGGGAGCTGATTTAAGGCTTGTGATAACCACATGTCTCAGTGGTTTTCGACAAGGTACAACTCTCTTCTTAGTTCTACAAGTCAGGGAGTCTATTAGGTGATGCTTTACCTAGAAATAATTCTGAGAACAAGTCTCCATTTATAACATGCTCTGCTTCCCAATGGGATAACCAACCCCACCACATATTATCTACTGCATAACATAGGAATCATCTGAATTCTGCCTCTTAAAAAGTGAATTGAATTTGGAAGATGATTTTTAAAACTCCTCATAGGGAAAGCGAGAAGAGTTACAAACCCACCCATGGGGCCTGCCCAGTGACATATTTTAAGTGAGGAAGTGTGCACAACACAATTTTCATGTGTGTGCAGAAAAACAAACCAGCTTGGTAAGACTGTACTAACCCTGTATCATTGAATATAATCCTAGGAAATTCTTGAAAAAATAAGAAACTATTAGATAACATCTTTTGATCTGTTATGTCTCTGTATAATGCAAGACATCACTAGTTAAGTCCGTCATGAACTTTGGCTCCTATCAAGCTGCTGCTTTCATCTTCATTTCACTCCTCCAAGATCAGCAGTCATTTTAAATACTAATAAAAATATCTCTTCCAAAGTAATTTTGTAGTTAATATTTTGTTTAAAATTCCCTCATCTACTGTCTTATGTCTATCTATTTTAGTTGAACATATATTTTTTCAAAGTAAATATTCTGTGTAGTATTTTTTTTCTGTCTCCCATGCCAACCAGTTCAAAATGTAAATAGCTTTGCAGTGAACAAAGTGTTCTTCTTGTCAAAGTATCTTTCATAAAACTGTATCCCTTCATTTCATATGGCAAAAGTTGCTATCAGCAGGAAGAGCCGGCCTGCCAGGCAGAAATAATCCCAGTGTGGCAACTCATCACAGAGTGCCTGGTATTCCGATCAGCATGCGACTCACACAAGACCCTATGTGCAAGTTCTGCGTCACAAAACACACATTCAGTTCTTAAAAAAACAAACAAACAAACAAACAAAAAACACTTCTTTCTGCAACCCTCATGTACAGCTTTTCCTTCTGCGTCTCTCAGCACACGCTTGTATTATTGACATTTTCAGTCTTGAGTTTCCTTGGCACTTTCCTTCTGTGGAAGGGCTCTGAAACCCTAAGAACACTGAGAACGGTGGCTGTACAAGACGAACACTGCTTTCCCCAACATTATTGTTTAGGGTAAAATAACTACTTCAGAAAAACAGTTTCTGTATGACTGTTCCCTAAATGCACTTGCTTCTCTGATTTACTTTGTTGCTGTTTTTGTTGTTGCTGGGCTAGTAACATGTACTAGAAATGTAACCGCAGTGTGGTTTATTAGATAATGAAATTACTTCCTTAGATTATTATACACAATTCTTCAGACAGGTGGGCAGTCAAATTGTTTTTTGTCACTGCTTTATGCTTGCCCAGAAACAAAGGAAGTATCTGTATTTTTTTATTAATTATATTTTTCACAATAGCTATTTCAAAAAGGAACTTGATTTTTTTATCTAATGTAGTCACCATAAGTCATGTAATAAGGCTAGAAATTATTATGAATGCTTTCCACTTTTTAGCATATTTCTTTAGTGAATGTTTATGAAAACATAAAATACTATTAAGTTTCATTACAATAACATATCAGAGTTGGGAATGCTGATATAAATCTATAAAACACTTCTTATCCGCAGTTGTGATAACAGTAGTCCCAGATCTGTTGAAGGGCAGCTCAGATAATGTGCTTAATTCTAGGGCTCGATGCAATAGTAAAACCTTACTCCTTTTTTAGCTTTTACAGAAGTTTCTACTTTTCTTCTTGGTGGATGATCTCCAGTTCTAGGCCAAGATGAATTCTGAATGTTAAGCCTTCTTATACAGCATCCCATTTCTGGAAAAAAATTCAGAAATGCATATTTGCACTGGAAAGCAGTGTTTCTTAAATTATGGAGACTTTCAAACACAGAATAGAGACACAATTATTTGATGAAAAAATCTGTGGCTTAAAATACGTGCCAAAGTAGACCTCTTCAGTTGGGAACTCGTGGAGAAAAATGTCTAAAAAATCAGTAGGGCGCATAACAGTGTCCAAAAGAGTTATTAATTCAATTACCTCCAAAGAGGCAGCCAGAAAATTTGCTTCCTGTGCATTGCTAACTTGTGTCAAGTGACAGCCCCAGAGGCCTGGTCCTACAGCAACATGTAGGGGTTCGGGTTCAGAAAGCAGGCTAATTCCCCTGCAGCTGGCTAATTCCCCTGGAAGAACTGGGTTATCCCCTGGCTTCAAGATTTGTTTAGAAAGTATCACTGTTTTATCTTTTCCAACCTCCGTCTCCTCTGGAAAGCAGACCAGACAAAGCTGTGGCACCTCCTGCAGGTGTTCACTCACAAGCAGGCACGTGAAACTAAAAGTTGTAGAACAGAAACTCAGCTGAGAAGATAAATACACTTGACAGCCAACGCTGAAAAAGAGCTGAAGCAACATGAGAACTAACACTGGATGCATCAAAATTAATAGAGCATGCAGAAAAGATGATGATTCCCTCTAATTACAGTAAAAAGAGGAATTAATGACACTGTATAATGTTCTAGTTATACAAGAAAGATCCTGAAGCCCATCTAGGCATTTAATTGTATGATAATGTTAAATGCCCAACAAGATGATTAAAATAGGAAAAAGCCAAAAATAGTGCACTGCATGCAATTATACATGTATGAAAGCAGAAATAAATATAAAGCAATTTCTACTAAAATGTTTAGAAATGTCATTTTTAAGGAAAATTTTCCAATTTGTTTGTTTTCATATTGTAGACGGATGGATAACTATATCCAAGTGGAAGAAAGTCTTTAAAAACTGTTAGCCTTCTCTGCAAATAATTATCAACAAGCAACAGCAGAAGACATCAAGGAGCTGTTTATATCTCAGGAGTAAAGTGTATGGATGGTTCACATGTATCCTAGGTTGGATCCCCATCACTACAGAAATGGAAATCAGAGGAGGTCTCTCACTTTGGAAATCAGGTAGCTGATATTCTTATCCTTGATTATAACATCTATTTTTTTTCCTCTTCCTCCTTAAAACACCCTCCTCTGGAACTCATGCCATTCTCATTTCACCTCTATGGTTCCTTCAACTGCAGTTACTGAAATTCAGTTAATCCACAAGTAACTGGGTTACTCCCTCTCATTCTTGAAAGATTTAGGCTGCTGTCCTGAATATCATTGTTCTCAATGCTAATTCTTGATTTCAACATTACATCATACTCCTTACAACATCTTGGCATTTTGCATTTTAGACTTTTCTCTGTCAGTTATCTTGTCTTTCACTCATTTCAGTCATCTGTTTCTGTGGTCTTACCTCTAACTTTGTTATTTCATGGCTTCATTGTGTTCCTAATCACAGTTTAAGAAATTTAACTCTTCTCTTCCTACTGCCTATCTTTCTACTTCATCTCCATCTTTATCACAGCTAACAATCTTTAAAACCTCTTCAACTAATCTTACAAAATTAAGCTTGGGTTGTCATTCTCCTCTTTTCTTCTTGAGTTGGGTCATTAAATCTATTTGCATATTCCATCTACTCCATCCCCTTCCGACCACTTTTGTGTGTGTGTGTGTGTGTGTGTGTGTGTGTGTGTGTGTGTGTGTGTGGTACCAGGTATTGAATTTGGGCCCTTGTGCATCCAAGTTTGGCACAGTACCACTTGAGCTAAATCCCAGCCCCTCATTGCCCCTTTTTTGTCATAGTCATTTGTTTTGTTTTGTTTTGTTTTTTCAAGAAACACCTGTGGTTAAATCATCTTTCTTCCTCATTTACACTGAACAGTGCTAGATGAATGTCAGACTTGCCATGCTTGCCTGACCTCATTTTAAATGTAGTAGGTTTTTAATTCTCTCCAGCAGGATTAATTTAATGTCCAAGTCCGTGTACACAACTACTATCTTAGTGTTTTTCTGATGCTGAAAGAAAATAATTGAGGTTGGGTAAGTTACAAAGGAAATAAATTTATTTAGTTTGCAATTATAGATGCTGGAAGTCTAAGGCTGGACAAAAACACCTGAAAACTTCATGTTGTCATAATGGAATGGGAAGCTCTAAGGGCAAGTCAGCATGCACAGAAAAAAACAAATAAATAAATAAATAAACAAGAAGGCAGTTTTCCATTATAACAATGTGATCTTGTGATAACTAATCCAGTGCTGTGCAAATTAACTCACACTCAGGGGAGAAGCCTAATCACCTCTCTTGGGCTTTACCTCTTCACATTGTTTTACGGGGAACCAGATTTCAACATGAGTTTCTAGGAAACAAACATATCCAAACTATTGTGTCTATCTTGTCAGGCAACTGTTTCATTCTTACCTCTTCAATTTTTAATGTCTTCTTTCCCATTTTCATTTAAAGGCTGTGATTCTATTAAACAATGTGATACTTATAGAAACCTGGTCCACTTCATGTGCTGTTTGGCCCTTGCCTCCCGAGCGCCCTTGTTTGAAAGAGCCAGTGCTTGGCCCTTACTTCAGGAGTGTGTCTGACTAAACGTCTGTCCTAAGATGAACAATGGCCTCCAGAAATACATGTCTAGATCTAGTATCCAGATCCTGTGGGTATTTATTTTTAAAAAGCTTCTGTGCACATAAAATTAAGATAATGACCTTGCTTTGAGGTCATTCTGGTTTCCCCAGATGGGCACTACATTGAATGTTTCTTTAAAAGAGAAAGAATTAAGATGTAGACACAGAAATAGGGAAAACAAACAAACAAACAAACAAACAATGTGACTGCAGAGACATCAATGGCAGTGAAACAGAAAAGAGAACCGAGCAGTGCCTGGATTCTCAGAAGCTGGAAGAAGGGAGAAAGAATCGCCCCAAGATCGTCAGGAAGTGGTATAGAGCTACTGACAATTTTACTTCAGATTTTAGCCTCTGAAAGAGGATAAGAATAAATTTCTGCTCTTTTAGACTTCCCAGTTTGTGGTGGTTTGTTACAGCAGCCATAGGAAACTAATGAACTATCCAAAGATACTCTCTCCCATCTTAAGCAAAAATAACACACTTGGGCCAGAGATTTAGCTCAGTGGTTCTGGAGCCTGCCTCGCAAGTGCAAGGTCCTGAGTTCGATCTCCAGTAACCACACACAATGCTGGGTTTGGTGACTCATGCCCACCACCATCAATACCACAGTGCCGGGCGTGGTGGCTCATGCCTGTAATCTCAGCACTCGGGAGGCAGAGGCAGGAGGATTGCTAAGTTCGAGGCTTGCCTGGGTTACATAGTGAGCTGAGGGTCAGCCTGAACTACAAAGCGAGACCCTGTCTCAAAAAAAAAAAAAAAAAGACACACTCTATCTTAATTCATTTTCATCTTTAGCTGCAAGCACATTTTCTCTTCCTTTTAATAAAATTCTTGACAGAACTTTCCTATCAGCTTTTTCCAATTTCCTCTTTTCACTCATGAACCTATTCCAATCAGATATTTCCTTCTGTATTTCAATTAACTGAAAAAGAAACTTTCTCTACTAGTGTTAACATAGATCTCTAGAAATGGTTTCTAAATCCCATTTTCATTTCTCAATCCTTATATCATTTGACCCATGAGCTGCCTGTCACGTAGGGGATCATTCTCTCCTCATGGAGATAATTTAATCACTTAGCTTCCAGGGTACTTCATTCTGGGGGTTTTCTATCAACTTTACACTTTCTGTTATCTCTCATCTCTTCAACCTATATGCCTTGGATTTATCTCAGTCTTGCTTTTCAAATATCTTCTTAAGTGTATACTTACATAGAGATGGTTTGTATATATATATATATATATATATATATATATATATATATATATATATATATATATATATATCCATAAGTGGTTTTGCCTATCTTGTGCTTTTAGAAACACACCATCTCTATCCTGATGAACTCCTAATTTATAATTTATCCTTGTCCTTTTCAGTTCAAATTCACATATTCTTCTACCTACTTGTAACCTGTGCTTCACTGCATACTCATGATTCTAGATAGAGCATGTGTAGACCAAGCCTCAGATTCTAGCCAAATCCCTGCTTTTCCCCTCATGCTCCATGCTTTCCCCATGCCAAGCTTATTTACCCACTCATAAAGTAGGAAACATTTGGATTGCTTTTTGACTCACAAATCACCTGCTCTTCAAACACATCAGAAAATGTTATACGTCTTCCTCAATTTAAAGTAATAACCAGACTGCAATTGTCAATAGCCTAACCCAAGTTAGCACCCTTTCTCATGTAGAATACTGGAATGGCATTCTTCCTTTTATTCCATCATTCATCTTCCTTCAGAGTGATAGACATTGTGAACCTGTCAAAATAAGAGTTTGTTCATATAATGTCTCTGCTGAAAACTGCAAAGAAACTATAGAGAAACAACATACATCCCACACTCAAGGACCCTGATAACATTTGCATAAGTGTGGCACACTTCTCAACAATATTAAATCAGTACTGATGTGTCACATTTACTGCAGATCACACTTTATTGAGATTTGCTAATTTTAATTTAATTTTATTTCTTGAATCTGAAATTTCATCAAGGACAACACATTCCTTTTTTTTTTTTTTTTTTTTTTTTTGAGACACAGTCTCGCTTTGTATTTCGGGCTGGCCCTGAGCCCACTAAGTAGGCCAGGCAAGCCTTGAAGTCAGCAATCCTCCTGCCTCTGCCTTCTGAGTGCTGGGATTACAGACATGAGCCATCACACTGGCATTGTGGTGTATGGTATGGGGATCAAACTTTGGACCTTGCGCATGCCAGGCAGACACCAGAAGTACTGAGCTAAATCTTCAGCCCACATTATATTTGATTTTCATGTTTGGTTAGGATCCTCTTGACTGTGGCAGTTTATCAGACTTTATTTTTAATATTTTTAGAATTTTATCATATTTTGAATAATTTTGCTCAATTAGGATTTTGCTGTTTTGTGTCTGTTTTGTTTTTCTTTTTATTGTTGTTGTAATTCCTTTGTAAATGGGGGATACATACATTCCTGTAAAATGGAGGAAGAAAAGAGAGGTGATGGGTCATTTTCATCATATCTTACTGGTAAATACATTGCACATGAGTTGTAGTTGTTTATATTATCCTTAGCCATTTGGTGCATGTTATCTTTATCAGGTTTCTTTATTGTATACTCACCCTTGCTTTCCTTTTCTCCAGACTGTACTCTTGAGAGACAAGTTACTATGTTCATTTAAATTTAAGGAGGGAGTCAAACTCCTCTTTT
This sequence comes from Thryonomys swinderianus, assembly GCA_004025085.1. Taxonomy (NCBI): domain Eukaryota; kingdom Metazoa; phylum Chordata; class Mammalia; order Rodentia; family Thryonomyidae; genus Thryonomys; species Thryonomys swinderianus. Next base: position 47,641 of record PVIC010003775.1, on the reverse strand, counting down.
TATTGGTGATGGATCTAAATTGTCATTTGAAATTCTCCCGGATGAGACATTTTTCTGCTCTGTCACATATTTCTTCAATTTCTACTTATGTCAGAAACACTCCACGAATTATTTTCACATCTGATTTATAATATGATAAAAGTTCAATTATTTTGCTTCTCTGGAACAATCTGTTCTAGCTTTGGCTATTAGGACCTCTTTCCTTTGACACCATACCTATAGCATGAATCATTGGTTTGTTTGTTCAATGTAGTTGCTAAAATATGCATATAAACATTATTAAATATTTTTTTGTACTAGGGATCAAACTTGGGGCCTTGCACTTGTGAGGTAAACATTGGAACCATTTAGCTAAATCTGCAGCTCAAATGTTTCATTTAAATTTCTGGGACAGATTTAGAAGCATCAGTACTATCCTTTCTTGAATAGTGCCATATGAGACTGGTGTTTTCTTCTGTAAAAAGTTCTTCACCATTGTTTTAATTTCCTAGGTCCATATCAAAATACTGAAGTCTGCTACTAAAAATATTTCTATATTTGAAGAAAGGGTTCTATATCATTTAATGTATCCATTTATGAGCACAGAATTATTTATATTATTCTAAAGTCAAATCTCAGTGTATACTAGGGGATTGCTTTTGATGGCCATTTATTTGTGATGTTGTTAAATTGGTTTTTGGGCAGCTTTGGGCCGCTTTGACTAGAAGTTTATCAATTTGTTGAATTTTTAAAGAATCAAATTTTAATTTATTTTCTTTGTTTGTTTGAAATATTTATACTGTTTGGTGTCCACAGAGGCCCTAAATCCGTAGTTTGTTTACTATCCATAATTAAGAGGAATTCTTAGGTATTCATGCTACAAATATTCCTTCTGCCCCATTCTTTTCTACACATTGCATTCTATTTATATATAAGTAAAAAATGGCAAGCTTATTTTTCATAGTCACTGGATCATCTGTTCTGATCTGTTTTTTGTGGGTTTTTTTCTTGCATTTCTGTTTAATACTTGCCGTAACTGTAGATGTTAGAAAATTCAAGATATACTACCCTTTTTGTTTTTATCATACTTATTGACTGTGTGCTTTTCTACTAAATCCTCAGAAAGATTATGTGTCTTGCAGATATTTATTCTATAATTCATTTTTTATTGGAGTGTGGTTAACATACCTTTCAGGGATGGGAGGGATGATGCATAATGTAGTTTTCAAGCTGCATACCACCCTTTTAGTGGACTTCTGGCTTAAGGATGTACTGTGGTTTGGATGAGTACCTCTTAAGGTCTCCAAGTAAATACAGGTTTCCTATGTTTGCCATAGTGCTATGGATCTTTAGGAGAAGTGCTGAGGTCATTGGCAGTGTATTCTAAGGAGATTATGGGTTGTTTTCTTTCCTTGTTCTCCCATCCTCTATTTTCACTGTCTCTGTCCCTTCCTCTCTCTCTCTCTCCCTCTCCCCCCCCTCTCATATCCAGTTGTAGACCTGGGTGTCTGCTCCTGCATGTGGTCCTGCCATTGTACACTACTCTTCCCAGAAGACAAGCCGCTGGGTCCCCCAAATTGTTATGGAACCTCCAAATCTGTGAGGTAAATAATCTTTTAATAAAGTCAGCACTCTCAGTCATGTTTTTATAGTACAGGGTTCCATCTTCACATACTTTTCCACTGATATAACTTCATTCTCTAGCAACCCCCCAATCCCTTACTCTTTCCTTTGAGAACAAAGGTCTGTTTCTTTGAAACCTGGAAAAATGGTTAATTTCCTTATTCAGCTGAGACCAGTGAGTTCAAAGGAATGGAGAAATAAAGATCTACACATTTTTTTTCCAGTGGGTAGTGTGCACATCTGGGTGGAAACATGCCTTTATGTAACAGTAACAGTATGCAGAGGAGGAAGAATATATTCCACAGCAATTGCTCTTAACAAGTGGAGTAAAGTCGCTGGAGATGAAAATCGCAGAAAGGTGCCTCTCTGAAGACTCAAGTCCCAGGACTTTATCTCTTTCACACAAGTTTTCACTGAGCTTTCTTTATTTGTGAACATTAACACTTGAGTATTCTTACAGCTTATGGCTACAGAAATTTCTAATGTAGGTATCATAACTTGCCTATGACTCCACAGATTTGCCTTTCTCTCAAAATTTTAGTGTGTTGGTTTGCTTTACTACCTCAAAGAAAACAGATCAAAGAAAATTATTGATTTCCATTTTGTAGTGAAAACCTCGCAACTCTTTGCATGTCATAGCTGAATCAGAAGTCCTTTTGATTTCATATAATGTGACAAGGCTGTATATGTGGTAAGGATTTTTTTAATAGTTCTTATCGTACATTCTAGAGGAGGGCATAAAATATTCTTTTGGGAACACATTTTTTTTTCAGAAATTTTACTATTTGAGACAGGTTTAAATTTTAAAACTATTGTAAGAGAAATTACTAATAGTTATGATGAAAACTCACATAAATATTTGTGACATAGGCACATAAAAATCTGAAAGAGACAGAATATACCAGTCTTTTTGAAATAATCAGAAACGTGTTACACTTTGGGGGGTTAATTTAGATAGAGAAGGTTTTTTAACACAGTTCAATTATTTCTTTGAGGAGAAAACGTTTGTATATCTATAGGGGAAAGAAAAATAACTTTAAACTTCTTGATGAAAGTACAAAAGATAGAGATTCAACAGTTTACAATCATGTGTGCTCTAGGGTGCGACAGACTTCAGCTTTTATTCTGTAAATTAGGGATGATATTTTCATCTCATGGGGTTCTTTGGTTTACAGGAAATATCTAAAGCCACAGAAATAGTTGAAAAAGCAAAGATTTTGTATTTCTTTTTTAAAATGTAGTTTATTACTTGTTCTTAATTACTTCACAATTTTATTTTTCTGCAGAAGGGACCTGAGTCCATACTTTTGCATTTGATTTCTGATTTACCTCTCAGAAGAACCCAAAGCCTAACTGTAGAGATTATTTATGTAATTTGGAAATCACATTACTATTAAATATGCTTTATCACATTAAACTTCACAATCTGCTATCTGTATTCATATGTGGTGATTCAAGTATGGAGACATCTTAGCTCTTTTGCCCAAGACCAAGGATCTAGAAAGTGACTAAACTGGAATTCCAATGTCATTTCATCATATAGTAATAGTCACAGTCTTGTACAAATCTAGAATTGTATAAAACACAATTTCCATATACTGTTATTTTAATTTTCAGGAAATTAGTAGAGAAAGACTGGTGTGTCTGAAGCATGAGAGAATATAATTCTGTTTTCTGAAGTTGCATATCAGGTAGAAGAAAATTCGAAAGTAAATTGGAACAGTGGATATTGTTCATAATAAAACTATTGTAGTGAGGAAACACTGTAGATGTTTTTTGTTGTTTATTTTTTGTGATTTTTTGTGGGGGGTCAGGGACATCTTCAAAAGCAAGAAAAATATAATTTTAATTATACTTAGAATACACATGTATAAAACAAATGTGGAAGCTTAGTATATTATGATCTTCTAAAATGCTTATCTTTCCCTGTTAGCAATTACAGAATAAATTGAATCATCTTTAGATGCTGATATGGCAAGTCTTAGACTAACAGAATATCTGAAATTTCATAAAGTATATTTTAAACCATTTACTTGAGTGGACATTTTGCAAAAGTATAATTAAAACTGCTTAATATATAAAGCAATTTTATAAGTGATGACCTCTGTATAAAAAAGAATTAATTTTCTCTGGTATGAGAAGCTGAAGATATAAATGAGTTCAAAAGTAGGATAGATATTGTGAAATATAAAATATTCAAAGGGAAAAGGGGGTAGGGATAAGTAGACAAGGGAAAGAAAGCATTTGACAGTATAAGAAAGGAAACAGACCGGCCCACTGTATCCCAGAGCAGCGCGGACTCAGTAGGGGGCACCATCTGTTTCCGGCGGGCTGAAGGCCACCCACAGGCCCACTGTACCCCGGAGCTGTGCAGTGAGGAGTCAGATACAGACCCTGGGCACCATCAAGACCACGGAGGGTTGAGGGGCTCTGCACAGCCCCAACCACACCCAGGAATTGCCTGGTGAGGACCCAGGTCCTAGAGAGGCTGGAACCATCTCCTGTATCTCTCCACAGGAGGTGCACCCCTAGGGCTGCACTGAGAGAACAGGCAAGATAAAAAAAAAAAAAAAAAAAAAAAAAAAAACAGGGAGGGGATCTAGCTTCTATTTTGCCATCTACTCCTAGATCCCGCTATTCACCTCTTGTCCCCACACCCTCTCCTATCTTCCTGTCAGAAGCAATATCCAGAGGTAAAAGGCTCTTAGGATGCCCTATTTCTTCTTCTGCACTAGTATAAGAAGGTGTGCAAGGTCTCCCACGGTCTTACAACATACAGTAGTCACTGTTGTACATATGCCCTTTTATCCTCTATTACCCACTGTCATGTATGAGATTCTAGGGTATAGGTGATCTTCATAAACCTGCTAACCCTATTTCATTCTCCTCCTGTATCACTACCGCCCTGATTCCCCAGTGCCCTCTTATCCCCAAAGGGTTCACGGGGTACATTTACGATCTATATGTTGTATACACATTGTTGATTAATTCTAAAATCTGGCATATGGACATTGAGGTAACTCATAAGCTCAAAATCTTCAGAATAGAATTTAACAAAACTTTTTATCTTATTTAATGTGTTTAATACTAATATTAGCATTTATTGTATTATGGTAACAAACAAGATGTGATTGTTCTGCTCAAATACCTCCCATGATGTGTCAGAACCGAGAACTCTCAAGGGTCATTACAGATTCAAGGAGGACACCCCAGGAAAGTGCAACATCCAAAGGGCCCCAGATAATACAAAGAGTCCTGCAACAAACATTGCCCTGTCATCAGGCAAAGAAGAGCATTAATAACAACGAAAGAGTAGAAATGAGAAAATACACAAAAAACCAGACACAAAATCACAACCACAGGAAAATTCAGAGAAGAAGGAAATAGGGCAAACTGAAACTCAAATACCAGGACTCTCAGGGATGGTAACTAAGGTGGATCTAGTAAAATGGAAATCAGAACTCATCTCTGAGATCAAAACAGGGATACTGTCCACAGTGAAAGACATCATTAAAGAAAAGATCAGTGAGATGATAGAATCCAAGATAGTAGAAGCAATGGAGCCTTTTAAACAGCTTCAAGCAGAGCTCCAGGGAATGATAAAGGAGAACGAAAGCTTGCACAGCAGGATGAATGAAGCAGAGAACCGAATCTCAGACCTAGAGGACAGCGTAGCAGCCAGCGAGCAGGAAAGGTATAATCTATAGAAAAAGAGCAAGGGATCATCAGAAATCAATTCAATAGCTTCTAGATGACTCAAAGAAAATAATATAAGACTGATTGGAGTCACTGAGGAAGCAGGAGACAGTGTAAAATATATAAAAAAGCTATTGTCAGAAATAACAACAGAAAACTTCACAGGAAAAGAAATGGACATACAGATAAATGAGGCCTATTTGACTCCAAAAGGCCGTGACCTAAAAATATCTACACCTAGACATATAATTATCAAGGTTCCAGATCCACAACAAAAGAATGAAATACTGAAAGCACTGAAAGAAAGCAAGAAAATCACCTACAAAGGGAAGCCCATTAGGATCACAGGAGACTGTTAAACACAAACACTCAATGCAACGAAATGATGGAGAGAAGTATTTCAAGCATTGCAGGAAAACAACCTCCAACCTAGACTGTTGTATCCTGCAAAACTATCTTTCAGAATAGACGGGGAAATAAGATAATTCCATGATAAAGAACACCTGAAAAAGTTCACAAATATGAAACCTAAACTGCAGAACATCCTAAAGAACATCATTAAAAAAAAAAAAAACATAAAATTCCATACCCACAAGATCTGGAAGAGTAAATTCATTGGGGCAAACAAGAAACTAAATAGAAAAAGGGAAAAACAAAGAAGAAAAGAACCAAGAACAGGGAAAGATGTCAGCTCTGAATATGTCCATATCAGTCATAACCATTAATGTCAATGGACTCAATGGACCAATTAAAAGACACAGACTAGGAGACTGGACCAAGAAGCAAGATTGTACAATCAGCTGCATACAGTAAACACACCTAATTCAGAAGGAAACCCACAGAATGAAAATAAAAGGTTGGAAAACACTCCTCCATGCCATAGGAAATTGCAAAAAAGCAGGAGTGGCTATGTTTTCTGCAGATAAAATAGATTTCAAACCCAAACTGTTTACAAGAGATAAAGAAGGTCACTATACTCTCATACAGGGAACTATCCAAGACAAAGAAATAACAGTCATAAATACTTATGCACCAAACTATAATGCACCCAACTATATAAAACAAAATTACTGGATATGAAAAGCCAGTTATTCATGAATACAATAGTAGTAGGGGATTTTACTACTCCACTGTCACAAATTGACAGATCAACTGGACAAAGAATCAATAAGGAAATACTTAAGCAAAATCAAACTTTTCAGGAAATGGACTGATTAGATGCCTACAGAATTTTTCACCCTTCAAAGCGAGAATATACCTTCTTCTCAAATGCTCATGGATCATGCTCCAAAATAGATCACATTCAAGTCCATGAAACAAGCTTAAGTAAATGCAAAAGATTGAAGTTATCCCCTGCATATTGTCAGACCATAGTGCCTTGAAACTGGAGCTGAATAGCAGAAGAAATTCCAAGATCCTCACAAACACATAGAAATTGAAAAACGTTGTGTTGAGCAACCAGTGGGCCACAAAAGAAATTAAAGAAGAAATTAAACAATTTCTACAACTCAACGACAACCCCAGCACAACATACAGGAATTTATGGGACACAATGAAAGCAGTTCTGCGAGGGAAATTCATAGCAGTGAATGCCTACACTCAGAAAATAGAGCAAACTGAAATAAACAATCTAATGATGAATCTCAGACAATTAGAAAAAAGAGGAGCAAAACAAACCCAAAGCACATACTAGAGAGGAAATTATAAGGATCAGAGCAGAAATTAATGTAATGGAGACAAAGAGAAAAATACAAAGAATCAATGAATCAAAGAGTTGGTTCTTTGAAAGGATAAATAAGATTGATAGACCCTTAGCCAACCTTATCAAACGAAGGAAAAGGCTCAAATCCATGCTATAAGGAATGAAAATGGGGAAATCAGCAGAGACCCAGAGGACGTCCAAAGGATCATAAACAGGTACTTTGAAAATCTATACTACAAGAAGATGGAAAATCTAGACGAAATGGATAGATTCCTAGACTCATATGAACTTCCAAAGCTGAATGAAGAGGATATAAAAATGTTAAACAACTGGATATCAATCTGGGAAATTGAAAATATAATAAAAAACCTACCAAGAAAGAAAAGCCCTGGTCCTGACGGCTTCACTGCTGAATTTTGCAAAACTTTTAAAGAAGAGTTAATACAAGTACTTCTCAATCTCTTTAATGAAATCAAAAGGGAAACAGTACTCCCCAAATCATTCCTTGAAGAATCCATTACCTTGACTCCAAAGGCAGGGAAAGATCCCACCAAAAAAGAAAACTACAGGCCAATCTCTCTAATGAACATTGAATCAAAAATCCTCAATAAAATACTGGCAAACAGAACACAGAGAGTTATCAAGAAAATCATACACCCCGATCAAATTGGATTTATCCCAGGGATACAAGGCTAGTTCAACATACGTATATCAATCAATATAATACACTACATTAACAGACTCAAGGAGAAAAACCATATGATTATCTCAATAGATACAGAAAAATCATTTGACAAAATCCAACACCCATTTATGATCAAAACCCTACAGAGAATTGGAATTGATGGACTTTATCTCAATTTAATACAAGCTATTTATGAGAAACCAACAGCCAGCATCATACTTAATGGACAAGAACTGAAACCTTTTACACTAAGGTCAGGAAAGAGAGAAGGATGCCTGCTGTCACCACTCTTGTTCAATATAGAACTGGAAACATGAGCCATAGCAATCAGGCAGGACAAAAATGTAACAGGAATAAAGATAGGAAAGGAAGAAGTTAAACTGTCATTATTTGCTAATGATATGATACTCAATCTAGAGGATCCTAAAAACTCAACCAAACCACTGCTAGACTTAATTACCAAATTTGGTAGTGTTGCTGGATACAGGGTCAATGCTCAAAAATCAACAGTGTTTGTCTAAACAAACAACAGACTCACTGAATGAGAAATTGAGGAGGCACTCCCTTTCACAAGAGCACCCAGAAAAATGAAATATCTAGGAATCAACCTAACAAAGGAAGTGAAAGACCTTTACTCTGAAAACTATAGGACTTTGAAAACTGAGATAGAAAAGGAAACCGGAAACTGGAAAGATATCCCTTTTTCCTGGGTAGGGAGAATCAACATAGTCAAAATGGCTATACTCCCACAACTACTATACAGATTCAATGCAATTCCAATTGAAATTCCAATGGTATACTTCACCAAGCTAGAGAAAATAATACAAAAATTCATCTGGAACCACAAGAAACCTAGAATCACAAAAGCAATTCTAAGCAACCCCGACATGGTAGGGGGTATTACAATCCCCGATTTAAAAATCTACTATAAAGCCTCTGTGATAAAAACTGCATGGTACTGGCAAAGTAACAGACCCAAGGACCAGTGGAATACATTAGAAGACCCACAAACAACTCCGGGTACACTAAGCCACCTTATCTTTGACAAAGAAGCCAAACATCCCCAATGGAAGAAAGACAGCCTCTTTAACAAATGTTGCTGGAGAAACTGGGCTTTAACCTACCAAAAGCTAAAGCTAGACCTATCTCTCTCATCATGCACAAAACTAAACTCACAATGGATACAAGACTTAAACATTCAAACAGAAACAATAAGCCTGCTGGAAAACAGGCAGTAAAACTCTTGGAGATATTGGCTTAGGCAGAGACTTTATTAATAAAACCTCTATAGCACAGGAACTAGCAGAAAGTATCAACAAATGGGATCTCATCCTACTGAAAAGCTTCTGCACAGCAGAAGAAGTCGCTGGCACTGCTGAAAGACAACCAGCAACATGGGAAAAAATCTTTACTAGCTATGTATCAGACAAAGGGCTGTTATCTACAATATATAAAGAACTCAAACAGATCAGCCTCCCCAAGTTTAAACACCCAATTCACAATTGGACATCTGAAATGAACAGACACTTCTCAGAGGCAGAAATCAAAGCAGCCAAGAAGCATATGAAGAAATGTTCAACATCACTGGTCATTCGAGAGATGCAAATGAAAACAACACTGAGATTTCATCTCACTCCACAAAGAATGGCCACTATCACAAAATCAACCAAGAGTGAATGCTTGCGAGTCTGTGGGGAGAAAGGAACCTTTCTCCACTGTTGGGGGGATTGCAGACTTGTGCCGCCAAATCTCCTTGTGGAGATTTCTCAGAAAACTAGGACTAGGGGTTCCATTTGACCCTGCTATCCCCCTGCTAGGAATATACCCAAAAGAATTTAAGAACTCACATTGGAAAGACAGATGTACACCCTTGTTCATAGCAGCTCAGTTCGTGATAGCTCAATCTTGGAAAGAACCCAAATGCCCATCAACAGGAGAGTGGATAAAGAAGATTTTTTTTTTTTTTGTAAAATAGTGTATTACTCTGCCATAAAGAATGACAAGGTCGATCCATTTAGGTGCAAATGGAGACACCTGGAGGATATACTAATAAGTGAAATTGATAGATCACAGATAGGCAAATTCTGGATCTTCTCTTTGACCTGAACACCTATAGATGCACGGGAGATCTAGAAACTATGACAACTTTTATAGAGTGGGAAATTTCCATAGGAAATTTGGTGTGGGAATGTAATGAAGGGAAGGAACAATTATGATACAGAAAGAAAATAAAAGAGTATGTATAAAGGGGGTTTGTAGGTGTGGGTGTGTAAGGATATGGGTAAAAATGAGAATTAACTTGTATTGCATACTGGTACAATTTCCCCAATGTTATATGTGATTGTGAGATGTATATAAATTGTACCAATAAAGAATTCAATTAAAAAAAAGAAATTAAACAAAGCTTATGTTTATAGGGTTGGGGGATGGTAGTGTGGACAGGGGTGTTGGAAAAAAATAGAATTAAGGCATGTCATAGACTGGTACAAATTCTCAATATAAATTGTGATTATGATGTAAATATCAAATGTGCCAATGAAATCAATTTTTAAAAGGAATTAGTTTCTTGAAATAGTAGTGCCAAGCCTAATGTATGTGAACAATATTCCATTAGCAGTATTTGCAATGACTGCAAAATTAACATTTTTCTTAGGATCGATTAATATTAGTTAGATCTAGTACCTTTATCCAGCACTTCTTTCATCCAATTGTATTTGGTAATTTTATGCTGTAATTTTGTAAATTTTATAAAAATATGCTGTAATTTTCAAGCATAGTTTATGAGTTGACTATGGGGAATTTTATACTCTAAAAATGATAAAGTCTTAATATTAAGAAAGTCACTATGTACAGTGTGTCTTATTTAGTATGCAGTAACCTTTTATTCCACTATGTATGCACTAAGTAGGTAATATGTGACAGACCATGGGCTAATTCCTGAGTCTATTAGTAATTCAATGCAAATGGTGATGAAAAATGTGTTAATACCTCAGTACATAATGACTACAAAGCTTATAATCATGAGATTGACATGAATCTGCTTTACATGAGCACAGATTCTCCAACTACTTCAGTATGTCACCTGTACTCCACATGAGAAAAAGGCCAGAACAGTATCAGTAGGCGGACCTCTTATGAGTGGAACCTCTTCCATCAGTGCCAGCAGGTCTGTCTCACATCCATTAATCCTAGGTATGTACCCTGCACCTGGGATGGGTTTACACTTTTAGACTGCTGCCTACCGGCAGTATAAGTGTGAACAATTATTTCATATCTTCAGAACTCATAGCTGTTGAAAAATTGAATGAAATTTCATCTTCAGGTTTTTAGAAGCTCTAAAATGGTTTATTTATTGTCATTTAAGTCTAAGAAGAATAGTTAAAATATAATTCCAGTGTTTTATTGTTTTAGACATTCACTGAAATTTGTTTATAGAAAGAAACTAAGTTGTGTGATAGACCTGAGATTAATGTCATGAGTAATAAACCTAGGCAACTTTCAATGAATTTAAATACAGTTTCTGTCCTCAAAAACTGTTAGAAATGTTTTCTAAACTTAATGACTCTGTTTTCTTAAATATAAAATGAGGAGTAAATAGGTGTACTGTATTTTGCCATTATTCCTAGTAGCTATTACTTTCTAATTATATCTATAAATCATCTTTAATGATCAAATTGAGCAAAAACACACCTGGTCAACAAAAACAAGCAGCTTTCTTCACTCTTGTTTGATCTTGCTATGGCTCACATGTAATGAGGTAGAATGTGGTCTTAAACAGTATTTCCAAGCTTTGTTGTCTAAAGGGATGAGCAATAAAAATAAGTGAATCTCTAGTGCAAAATATTATAAATGAGAGATGGAGAATTTGCAAACTGAAAAGTATATGCCCCTTAAGAGTCTTTTAAAGTTGAAAAACGTTTTTATTTATTTATTTATTTATTTATTTATTTATTTATTTATTTATTTATTTATTTGAGACAGGGTCTTGCTTTGTAGTTCAGGCTGGCCCTGAGCTCAATATATAGCCCAGGCAAGCCTCACTCAGCAATACTCCTGTCTCTGCCTCCCAAGTGCTGGGATTACAGGTGTGAGCCACTACGCCTGGCTGAAGAATGTGTATTAATTCCATCTTGACCAACTGTTCAAATTTGATGGACTAATCTATGCTACTGGTCCATTATAAGTATTTTAATATGTTCCACAAGAAAATTTGATGTAAAACAATTTAACTTTGGTTTCTGATGCATTTTCTTTCTTTTTGGCTTTGGGAAAAACCTCCATGTATTAATACTTAAGAGTCTATATTCTCAAAGACTTGTGGCTCTGGAGGTTGAAAAATAATTTCAGTGTTCACACAGTGATTCTAAATCCATATAGGAACTTTTAGAAGACTTATTGACAGGTGAGTTAGTTTATATTTCCCAGTGAAAGGTATAATCAAAGCAAGCACACAGCAAAACTTCATTTGCACTTGTAATTTGAAGAATGTGTGTCTGCTCCTCTGAGGTCAATCTTAAGCAGGGATTAAAAAAAAAACATGGAGTGAAACAAAAAGGCATGCTTCTCAAGCAGAGTGAAGAAAAATCATATCCCACACATTGCTCAAATAGCAAAAGTGGAGGCTTATTAGTATTTTTATGTTTCCCAAAAGTGCTCTTAGTGCACTCTTGAATTGATTTGGGTTTAATCATCAACCTGACAATCTTTTCCTTTCAGTCTCTCTTTGTGTTTATCTGGGTATAATGAGAGCTGTGGGAGAAAAAGCTAATAGGTGACCATCAGGTGTTGTCACTCCGTGATTCCACATTCAGCTTCCCTTTCCATTGTTTTCAACAGCCTTTGCAAACTTCCGCTTTTTTCATGAAATTTCTAAACTCATCTTTTTCTCCTGAGGTTCAGACTTCACCTTTGACTCTATAAAGAAGAATTTCTCAAGAAGGAATTGTCACATGTATTCATCCTAACTAGAACAGTAAAACAGGCTCCTTGATCTCTACCTAAGCATATTCTTTACAAACCATCTCAAGCACAACACAAAACCCACTGAAGATAAGACGTTTGGGTTGTAATTAAAGTAAAAATAATAAAACTATAAATGCATAAAAACTGAATAATAATAGCATTATAATACAATAATAAAACTACAAGTTAAACTAAAAATAAAACTATAGATTGCAAAAATAATAAAACTCTATAGATTATTAAAATTTATTAGTAGGCTCTCTATTCTTTGACAATAGGGAGGAATTTAGTTTGAACTCTGTCCTCCTCTGTCCCTCTTACCAGTAGACGGATGTTGGAAGGGTCAGGGTACAAATATAAACGCCAAGAATTCTTAGACATAGTTTTCAAAGACTAAAACATAGATGAAATTTAAATCTAAATGGTATAGTTTAGAATTTATTTTACAGAAATAAAACTTTTACAGTTTTATAGGAGAAAAATAATCTACCCTTTACAAGGAAACGTGATACTTACTCTATTTGAGAAAATAAAGTATCAAGAAATTAAGCCTTTCCACTAAATCTATCTCTCAGCAATTTAGTTGTGTCATTCTTTAGCATTTCTTAGATTCCAAACCATAACATGAACCTTATGAAGTAATATAGTTTTCACCTTCACAAATAATGTTTGGTCTTTTTGTCATACATAACTTAAACAGCAGAAACGATCGGCGATTTGAAAATGAGAAATTGTGTATTTATTACTGACCCACTTAAAAGGGAATTGGGGGCCAGAGATTTAGCTTAGTGGTTCTGGCACCTGCCTAGCCAGCGCAAGGTTCCTGGTTCCCCTGGTAACCACATATCACAATACCGGGCGTGGTGGCTCACGCCTGTAACCCCAGCACTCTGGAGGCGCACTGGCTCCTCTCATTTCATGTAGATCCTGGTCTGCTGTGCATAGTATAGTCACTGAAAATTTATGTTTGCTTACCAGTAGGTAATTCAGCAGCAAAAGTACAGGTCTTCTCCCTGAATTGCCTTAAGGTATGAATTAAAATGTAAACCTGTAAAATATCAATAAAGCTGACAAAACTTTGTGTTCCCAAAGATAGAGAGCAAAAAGAGCATGGCCTTAGGGTAATATACTATGCCTAAAGGCTAACCAAGTCTCCTGCCACATATTATATTGGAGTGTTATTACATTTTGTCTATTAGAAGCATAATGCCCTTGAGATTTTACAGGGTTTTAAACATAAATCCTTCAGCAGCTCGAATTTTAGTTGATGCAGAAGTATATACTACAAGTGGGACAAAATACCTAACCAGTTCTTGTGATGCCTAATGTGAGTGTCAAATTACCGGCCTCCACCAAGCAAAAGGGAATGTTAATTAAAGGGGTAGGACATGTTCCAGTTGTTCTAATCAAAGAGAGCTTAATCCTTCCATAAGCTGGCTGGCTTTGTTGGAGGAAATTCTGAACAACCTTGTTACTTTTGATAACTGTAAGCCACTGACTCATGCCCCCTTGACAGCTAGCTGAGCATGTAATAACATTTCTCTGTATTTGGGGACTGGCTTAGCTGGCTTTATAATAGATTATTGTGGATGTTAAAGTGAAATGTTAGTCTTTCTTTAAAGCTCTGTATTCCCGAGTAATTAAGGTTATAAAAAGGGCACTAAGCACAATGCAATTTCAAGGTCGCCAAACACAGATACAACAGCCTCCAGTTTGTGTAAATAAGGTATTAACCATAAGTTTATTCCACAATTGTGTCATGAAAATAGGTTTTTTGAGAGCAGTTTGATAGGAAAGTATTTTAAGGCGTATAAGAAGCATGTTTTTTTCCCTCATAGTTCCAGAAGAAAAAAAAATAAAGACTAAGAAGAAAAACCAAATGACATTAAGAAAGGGAAGAATAGGATTTTTTAAAATATAAGAAATTGAATGCTATCAGCGAGGAGAAAAATAAGATACAAGAGCAGAACTCCATCCGAAAGAATCGGAGGTCACTGGGTATAACACAAATAACAGAGAAATAACCTTTGGCAGGAAAATGTCTATAGAGACTACACAACAAGGATTTCAGTTTAACTTTCAAGGCAGTGACAGTTATTGCCTGTTTGCGCTCCCAATTCATTGTAAATAGAAAAAAAAGTTAAAGCAAAAGTTCTCTCAAGACAGGCATTTAACTACTTGTTTCAAAGAAATAAATTGATACCGTTTCATTCAGCTTTAGTTTTGGTATTCACTCCCTGTTTGAATCAGATCCTTATGTTAGTCATTACAATAGGGAGAAATGTTCCATGGCATATTTCATATGAAATGCTCCATTGTGATGTTCAACTGTCACATAATTTGAGATTTAAAAAAAAAGAGCAGAAAGATTTTCTATTTAAGTGTTGGAAAGGTAAAACAACTTCCTATAAAGCAAAAGAGTCGCACCAATGGTGTAGGTTTCTATTGCACAAGGGTCCTGGACTTGGGAAAGCATAATTCATAGTGTCAGGAAGGCAATCATATTTTCTTTCTATCAGATAAGAGCAGGGCAGGTGCTCCCCAAGGAGTGAACCTCTTTGCTTCAATTTTAAAGAGATGAAAGGGAGGATGTGCGAGGTTTTACACTGCAGACAAAAATGTCACACCAGTAATTGCTATGCGGGTGGTTAAGTACGGGCCAAATAAAATCATACATTATATTTTTCATGCATTAGGCATTAATTGTGTCAACAGTTAAAAGAACAATTACCACATAGTATGTTCCTTCTTAAAAGACGGAAATAATCAAGAAAATCATTCAAATAACCTTTTGTGAGGAACTGAGACTTCTTTTCCCTTCAAAGGATTTTAAATCTCCTTCTCATCTATATTCTAACCTGAAAACTTGATTTTGCTTCAGTTCTTTCTGTAAGAATGCTACATACGATACACAGAAACTTTCCAAAATTTGCCAGATAAAGTTATAATGAATAATATAATAAAGTTATTTAAAGTGGCATGATACAGTAAAATGAAGCTTTCATAATCTTCCAGAAATCAAAGTCATCTTAGAAATCACCAGCATTTTTCTGTCTCACCACAAAAACTCACCCTTTTCAGTAAGGAATTAGCTCCTGTCCCATCAACATAGTAACCTGACTTGAGTTGCTTCACTCTGCCCACCTGCGCTAGGTAAAAAAATTTATCTTCCATTAGCATAGGGAAAGCAGATGAACACAAAGTTCTTGGCCATTTGGAACCTTTCTTTCCATTATTTAAACAAAGCCAAAGAGGCTGAGGTTCAAATGTCACTGAGAAATTAACACATACAAGGAAGAAGAAAGAGGAGTGACATGGGAAGAAGGGATAGAATCCAAGTTTCTTAGTGCAGCAGCACTGTTGTTATTTCTACCACTGGATTTTGGGGGATTTAGTTTCAGTAAAGGCAGTTTATATCTAATTTCCTTTGATCTATGATACTTTAGGTAGGATTACTCATAAATGACTGAGTTCTTACTGGAATGTCTTGTTTGCTTAGCTGTCCTGTACTACTTGTATAAGGTACATAGCGAACTTATGTTTCAGTTTCAAAAACTCTTATTTCCTAGGTAGAGGACTTGTGTCTAAGATTTAAACACCTCTTATTGATGCATTTTCTTTACACAGGGTTGTGTAGCTTCTGAGAAACACTTTGTTAGGCCACTTTGTCATGATGCAAAGTTAATGATGTGAACTTCTCCAAACCTCCATGGTGTAGTCTACTATAAAGCAAGGTTGCCTGATATATATATATATATATATACACACACACACACATTTTAAATCAAAACCAAAACCATATATGTGTTTATAATTAAAATGTACCCCTGAAAGTTTATATGTTCAAAGACGGAGTTCTGGGGAAGTGACTAGATCACTAGGGACCTGGTTTAATGACTAGATTCATTCAGTAACAGACTCCAAGTTTAAATGTGTTATTAGGAAGTAGTGGAAGGGAAAGTGCCGGGGTGGAGTTGAAGGGAGTAAGTCCTGGTGGAGTGTGACTTTGGAGAGTATATTGGTTCCTAGGTCCTCCTTGTCCGGTACTGTATACTGCCTTTCTCTCTGCTTCCTTCTGTTAAGGGAGTGAACAACTTTCCTCCACTACCCTTGTCCACCAGGGTGTTTACTTCTTTCCACAGAGCTAAAATCAGTGGTGCTAAATGACCAAGGATGAAAATCTCTGAGCGATGACACACACACACACACACACACACACATCCATATATATATATACAGAGAAGCACACCAAGAAGACAACTGCTGTTACTAAGCCATGATGAACAACCTGAACAAACCCAGCATGAGAGAGAATGAAGCAGTCAAGAGTCATGCAAATAAAAATGGGTGAGGTCACCCAGAGTGCAACGCAGTATAGTGCTTTGCAGCAAATATTTGGAATCCCTGCTAAGTAAGGCCAAAAGACTAACATGGAAGATACATAAACCAGAAAAATACATATTAACATTATCAAGCATTACACAGTAGTGTACATAATCATATATGCCATTCTTTCCATAGCACTGGCAGCACTTTGGTTCTTTTTACATTGGAATTATCAGAACACAAGAGAAATGTGATGTACACTATGTATTACAACAGCTATGAATTCACTAAACCATAAAGATTTTCAGCTCAATTACAATCTTATAGAACTATTGTTGTAGGCTGTCAATGACCATAATGTTGTGATGTAGTGTATGACTCTAAATAATTAGGTAATAAGCATACCTTCCTCATGAGATTGTTTAGAAGATTAAATTTAAAAAATAAGTAAGAACTTATACCAGTGATTAGAACAGGGCAATAATAACAACAACAATACAAAAGTTTTGTTAAAGTTATATACATATAAAGTTTTGTTAAGATTATATACACGACCACTTAAATTAATTACTACCTTTAACACAACACAAAACCACTTTGGATTTCCGTAATTCTCTCCATTTTACATAATGAGGTAACTGAATAAAATATTGGCGTTCTCAGTAGTAAAACTCATTTATTTGAATATACCTCTGTGTTCTTCCCTTTTGATCAAGCTACCTTTCATAACACTAATAAGAAATATACTATATTATTCCTTATTCCATAAAGATCTGTCTCCTCTACCATAGCATAAACTCTGTTAATGAAATAAATATAAATTAATTTTGAAAACATAAGTGCTTAACAGTATCCATGTTCTCTGTCAGTCTCTCCTACCACATTTCCTCCTCTTCTTTCTTTTTTTCTAAAGAAAACACTCTTGTGAAGAGGTCCGTGGAAATAGACTGGCAAGTAGGCCATGAAAAAGGTCACACAGTGAACCTCAGCAAGAAGGGAGCCAAGTGCACCTGACCAGGGCCCAAGCTTGCAGATTTCCGGCCACTGGGAACATGCCAGAGGCCCATGGAGACAGACCAGGAGGTAGAGATGGTGTGGGGGGTGGGGTCGCACAATGAGTCTTGGCAAGAAGGAAACCAGAAACCACAAACCACTGACCAGAGGTTGGGCCTGCAGCTCTTCTACAACCAAGCGAGACCAGAAGCCTCAAAAGGATATGGGCCTCTACTGCAGACCTGCTGAATTTGATTATTAATGGTTTAACAGTTGTATTCCTGAAGTTCATTCTTGCCAGATAAATGTTCTTACCCTAAAGAACAGCATAGCTCCTCAGCCCAAACCATTCATCTCTCACAAGGCCATTGTAACCATGTAGCTGCACATCTGTAGTTCAGATAAAGACACAAGTGTTGAAGATACAATGTCTAGGTAATACAAAGTCACCACACATCCCAAGGGCTGAAGCAAATCCTAGAAAGTTGTCAGTCACAGCTATACACCCTCAGGTCAGTTAAGATCTTGGCTCAGTACAGGACTGTTTGAATTGAAAGCAATTCTTCTTTAATTTAGCCATACAAAGAAATATATTCATCACCAAGTAAACCTTCCTAAACTTACACAGTTGTACTGTGGCAAAATATCCATTAACTACCTCTCTGAAAAACACTGTTTAACACTTTCCTGTTTACTTGTTAGAACATATTGTTTATATTAAAATAACTAAAATGTTTCTGTGTAGCCCACATGGGGTATATTAAATTTTCTAAAACCAAACATATTGATGTTTGCCTGGAACTCTGGCACTTGGGAGGCCGAGGCAGGCAGAGGGTTGTAAGTTTGAGGCCAGGCTTGATGACATAGTGAGTTTTCAAGATCAGTCTAAAACTACATAATGAAACTGCCTCAAAAATGAAAAGAAAAATAGTGTCAAGAAAATGGCTTAATTTATTTTAACATATAAATTTCAATGGTATCTTCGGGTAACAGTTTAATAAATTTTTTCAAAGTAATACAATAACTGTTATCACAAAGATCACTTTAGTATTCCAAAAATGGTAGGTTAGAAAGACATGTCCCATTTAACCCTGCTATTTCCCTACTAGGAATATATTTAAAAGAATCATATCATAAAGACAAGTGTGCACCCATGTTCATAACAGCTCAGTTTGTGATAGCCCAATCCTGGAAACAACCCAGATGCCCATCAACTGGATAAAGAAGATGTGAACATTTTTTTATATAAAATGGACTATTACTGTGCCATAAAAAGACAAGTTTGAGTCATATATGTGCAAATGTTTGAGGACACACTAATAAGTGAAATAAACAGATCACAGATATGTAAATACCACATCTTTTCTCTGGTATGAGAATCTGTAGAAGTAAATGAGTTCTAAAATGTATGATAGATTTTGTGAAATAGGAAATATTCAAAGGGAATGTGATAGGGGCAAGTAATGAGGAAAAAGACTAAATATGATTTGAAAAGAAAAAGAAAGAATATGTATATGGTAGTGGGAGTTATAGGATGGGTAGGGACATGGGTAAAAATGAGAATTAACTCATGTTATGTACTGGTACAAATTCCTCAATGTTGAGTGTGATTGTGAACTGTATATAAAATGTAAAAAGAAAGAATTCAATTTAAAAAAGAAAAAAAAACACAAGGATAGAAACTTTTAACACTTTTCCCAACAAGTATTAAAAATAATAGGAAGGAAACACAAATATGACCTAAATCAGTTAGCTTTCTACAGGGATATTACGCTAAGCGGTCAGACATCTGAGGTGCTACTCTGGACCTGCTAGTATATTGGTATAAACCTACTTTGACACACTAGGTGCTATTAAAAATAGACACATTTGGATCTTATGACATGATAATTCCACTTTCAGCTCTACAACAAAGAAGAAATACTCAATTTTGTCAGATATAATTTTAAAGAATGGAAGTGATAGCACCATCATATTTCCAAACTGAGAGCAGTAAAAACAACTCCACTGAATAAATTAGTTTTAATTTGAATCTTTATTGGTACATTATATGTACATTGTGATCACACACAATATTGAGAATATTTACCAGCATATCACACAACATACTTCTCATTTTTTTCTCATTCACCCACCCACCCTCCAAACTCCCACCTCTGTATACATAAGCTTTGTTTACCTTTTTTCTTTTTTTTTTTTTTTTTGAGGCAGGGTCTCACTTTGTAGTTCAGGCTGGCCCTGAGCTCACCGTGTAGCCCAGACAAGCTTCAAACTCAGCAATCCACCTGTCTCTGCCTCCCGAGTGCTGGGATTACAGGCGTGAGCCACCATGCCCGGCACTGTGGTATGTGGTATTGATTGCTGGTGGGCATGACTCTCCATGCCCAGCATTGTATGTGGTTACTGGGTATTGAACTCAGGACTTTGCACTTGTGAGGCAGGCGCCGGAACCACTAAGCTAACCCTCCAGCCCTTTTTACCATTTTTTTTTATTGCCATCATATTTTTGTTCTTCTTGTTGCTTATCCCTATACCCCATTTCCCTTTGAATATTTTCTATTTCACAATATCCACCATATATTCTAGAGCTCATTTACATGTTCAGTTTCTCATACCAGAGAAAAGATACAATATTTACAGATCTGTGACCTATTTATTTCACTTAGGAACGTTTCCTGAACACACATCCATTTGAATATAAATGACTCAAACTTACCATCCTTTATGACAGAGTAATACTCCATTTTATAGAAAAACTAAATCTTCTTTATCCATTCTCCAGTTGATGGGCATTTGAGTTGTTTCCAAGATTGAGCTATCACAAACTGAGCTGCTATGAACATAGCCACCCGTATATTGCTGTGATATAAATCTTTTAATTCTTTAGTGTACCTCCCTAACAGGAGAATAGCAGGGTCAAATGGAACCTCTAATCTGAGATTTTTGAGGAATCTCCATTCTGATCTCCAATTTTAAAAGCTTTGTTACTTTCCATTAGCAAATATTAAAGTTATGAAAATAAACTAGTGCAGTATAAAAAACTATGATCTAGAGTAATGGTCCACTTGAGTTCTTATGACAAACTATCATAGAATGAATAACTTATAAACAACAGAAATTTACCTCAGTTTTGGAGTGTAAGACATCCAAGATCAAGACAACAACAAATTTGATATCTAGTGAAAATATACTTTCTGGGGATAGGTGGCATATTTTTGCAATGTCCTTACCAGGTGACAAGGTGACAAGGATAACTGAGCTCCATCAAGCCTCATTTTATAAAATCATTAATACTACTCACAAGTGATCTGATGCCCTGTGGTGGCCCCAGCTTGATAATACTATAACTTGGGAGTTAGGGTTCAACATATGCATTTTGCTGAGACACAGACATTCAAACTATAAAAGTAAGCTTTGCTTACAAAGTCTGAGGAAAAAATGTACTAACAACCACACACCATACAGCCATTTTTTATAAACTTAAGGAAGGATATCTGTAAAAAATTTACAACAGGACAGTATTAATAGTAGAGACTTGGACATATGAACTTTCTAAAAATTTAATTGATTTCTGCAATAATGATAAATTCACCATTTGGGTTGTACGCTATCTTTCAGAAACAATTTGTTTGTGACAGAAAATAATAATCATAATAGGAAGCATTAAGAGTACAAAATCAAAGAATGTTCTGTAAAGAAATCACCCAGTCATAGAGCACTTGAAAAAAGGCTTATGAAATACATGAATATTTATTCAGTCTTAGAAATAAATGTAAATATAATCCAGTGCTAACTCATCTTAGTTTGAGTACCTGTTAAAATGAGGTTTAGTTAAAAATGATAAACAGAAAATGAACAAACCAATCTTATAGATTAAATAAGATTGAAATAAATGCATTTCATTCTCACTACAAGAGAAGTTTTGAGGGCTAGAGATTTAGCTCAGTGGTTCTGGCGCCTGCTTCATAAGCACAAGGCCCTGAGTTCAGTCCCCAGTAATAACATACAATGCCAGGTATGGTGGCTCACACCTGTAATCCCAGCACTCGGGAGGCAGAGACAGGAGGATTGCTGAGTTCGAGGCTTGCCTGGGCTAAATAGTGAGTTCAGGGCCAGCCTGAACTACAAAGCGAGACCCTGTCTCAAACACACACACAAACACACACACACACACACACACACAGCCGGGTGTGGTGGCTCACGCCTGTAATCCCACCACTCGGGAGGCAGAGACAGGAGGATTGCTGAGTTTGAGGGTTGCCTGGGCTACATAGTGAGCGCAGGGCCAGCCTGAACTACAAAGCGAGACTCTGTCTCAAACACACACACACACACACACACACACACACACACACAAACCACAAGTGTGAAAGTATAGTAGTGATATTGGAGAAGACAGATGCCTGTCTCTGTAACCAAAAAGCATTGGGACAAATATAATCTGTCTTCGAGGAACACATGTTAAAATGGTCACATTTGCTAGTGTTTATGTTCATTTTCATTTATGCATCTATGTCCAAAACATGAAGACATACCAGAGCAAAACATATTTATTGCATAGCTGTACATCTAAACATTGTAAGTACTTTTTCTAAACATTTTCCAATATAACAGTATCTAAAGTTGTCCTTTAATATTTTAAATGTTCTTCTCCAAAATACAGTTTTCCATATTCTCTAATGACAGCATTTGAGATTAATATTTGCAGTGTCCTATAAAATATTAGGGAGAATGCACTGCAGACCAATTCTTTGCCCCCATTTTTACCTGAACCTAATCCTCTGATGTCATGTTCTGAGCATTCACTAGAATCACCCCCTAGGACTCTGTTTACCACATTCCAAACTTATTCTCTATACTCCTCCAAATTCTTTAGATTTTTGTTTCCATAGATACAACTCCAAAGCTGACTCAAAAATTTTGGGTATATTTGAAGTTATTAATTCACTATGCAGTATCAACTTTCTTCAATGGTCAGTTTTCATTACTAACGTGAAATACCTGAGATATTTATATCTTAAATTATGAAGATTGTCTAGTTCACCGTTTTAACTGCTAAAAGTCAAAGCAGGGTCTGGAGCGGGTTTTCTGAGGGCTCCCAGGCTGCATCTGTTCCTTTCAAGGCATCTTACAGAGGAGCCAGCAATGACTCCTAGGCCAGGCTGCTACATGAGGACCCTGGAGTCAGGCTTGGACTTGTACAGACTCGCTCCTACAAGAACCTGCTACAGGAAACCCCTCTTCCCTTTTGCAGGTAATATCCTCAGCCACCTGAGGACCTTCTACGCCTTCCCCCACCTCCCATCCTCTTCCAATTTATTACCCTGTGAACAAAGCCTCTAGCACATGAAGTTTAGAGAAAGCAAAGAATTCAAACCATAGACCCATGTAAAAAAAAAAAAGAAGCAATATTATTGTTTGTTCCTAAAACAACCATCGCAACAATTTTCTACTGGTGATACTGATTAGGATAGTTTTATAATACAATATTTTCTGACATGAAACATGCCAAGAATGCTGCTGAGAAAGCTTTCGTGGTAACTAAGCTCTAGAAATTTTTCAAGGACACTCTGCTGAATTGCCTCAAGTATAGACTGCTTTTAGCTCACAGGAGTTACCTGCTAGATTGCACAGTCTGTAAACACAATAAAAAAAATTCATTTGTGTATTTCTCCAGAATTCAGGATACGGCCAATAATGAGTCAGCTTTTAGAATTTGGTGATGAAGTAAGTGAACTAGATTGTGTCAGTTAAAGACAGCTGCACCCACATACACAGCACATGGTCCCCTTTATATAACGACACTTACAATGGAAGCTGGCCGCACAGCACTTCTTAAATCCATGTTTAATTAAATGAGTCCTCTTTAGGTGTACACGAGTAGGAAATAGGAATGAGTTTCTGGCATTTCACTGTGTTCTCTTCTTATGCATAATACACAGTCTCAGATCCTGGAGATGGAGAAACCATAACATGCAGCAGATCTAACTCACTGTATGATCCAACCAAGTAAAAGCATTGCCAGTTCTATCAGCCATATTGGACTCTTGGCTAAGTGAGTTATATTCTTATATTAGATGAAGTTTCTGAGACTTTGATGTGTGCGTGTTTTAAAAAATCAAATTAACATGCTGGGTGTGGTGGCTCACGCCTGTAATCCCAGCACTCGGGAGGCAGAGACAGGAGGATTGCTGAGTTCACGGCGGCTTGCCTGGGCACCATAGTGAGCTCAGGGCCAGCCTGAAATACAAAGCGAGACCCTGTCTCAAAAAAAAAAAATCAAATAAACCAGAACAGAAGCAATAGTGACTTCCTGAAGATAAGCTATATAACTTTATTGCCAATATGATGTAATATTTGATTAGAACTTAATGAAAATTTACCTAATGTAACTATCTTTCACAGTCTATCACTACAACCTATATGAAACACTTGGCATTTTTCTTTATATCGCCATGCAAATATTAATTTTTAACTACAGAATTACAGTCCAACTATTAGATATTAATTTTTATATATCAATAAGTTGAGGCCTTAAATATTTCAACTGTTTCTTCAACGATTTTCACAGCCTGAGAGTTATTGATGTCTTGTCCTGGATAATTACTTGTTTTAAGAAGCTATACTATATATTATAGGCCACTTAGAAACATTGCCAGCTTCTGTTCTCTAGATGCCTAAATATACTACCATTTGTAACAAAAAAGGGTCTTCAGGTGAGATATTGTCACATCTTCCTGAGGCTTTCTTAGTTGAAAACTGGGATTTGAACTTTCTGGTGTCATTTAGAAACCAGCATTTACCTCTGAAATGACAGTAAAGTACCAGTGGGAGTTTTAGACTGCATTTTCATTCATGTTGAATAAACTCATGTTATACTATATTTCTTGTTTCGTAATTTAAAAATGACAAAATAGGAATGAAAAAGTCAATAACTGTATTTTATTTTAATTTGTGAGTCAGAGAAAAATAAAAATTTGGTTTTTTTCAATGTGTGACACACATTTGGTTTATATTTTTAAATTTTATTTTTCAATTTCTAAGAAATATCATAGTAGGGTTTTTTTTAATCTCTTGATAGACCAAGGATTTAGCTCACAAGTTCAAGGTTCTGATTTCAGTTCCTGGGACCAAGTAAAAATTAATCTGTTGGTAAAATTTATACCTTCTCTGTGTTGGTAATTTCATCAAAAACATATTTAATATGAAGAAATATGGTTTATTCATTTGTTGCAGACACTTTAACTTGAGGAAGGAATCTGTACTGAGTCATGGAATCACAAAAATGCAAATTGGTAATATTGCACTGTATGGAGATTTCTTTTTCAAAAAGATTTGATCACTTCATGACTCTAAAGAGTATATACAGTGTAAACTGTATCTAAAAATTTATACATATAACGGTAAAGTTTACAGTTAATTTGACTTCAGATTTTTTTTTTTTTTGAGACAGGGTCTCGCTTTGTAGTTCAGGCTGGCCCTGAGCTCACTATGTAGCCCAGGCAAGCCTTGAACTCAGCAATCCTCCTGCCTCTGCCTCTTGAGTGCAGGGATTGCAGGCATGAGCCACCACACCCGGTTTGACTTGAGATCTTTATAAATTGTTCCACAAGGAAAAAGCTTCACACTATGCATTTTACAGTTTTGATATTTTATTTAAAATGTATATTTGACTATTAAATTTCTAAAGTGTACATACTTGCATATATAACTATAGTCATAAAAATGCATGTGATGGGAACATGAAATATAAAATTTTTATAGACATTTATACTTTATATTTATGACTGAAATTATATTTATATTTTAACATAAATTTACCAGTACATTTATGATTGCACTGACTCCTCTTTCAATTTGTCAAAATTAAATGATCATTAATAAATGACATGCTCCAATATTCCAAAAGACTAAAATTTAAAAAGAAAAAACAAATATGTTTGAGAATTGTGATTGATCCATTTCCTCTTATGTTTTCAAAAGTTTGATGAAAATTATTTACTTTTCTCCTTCTTATATTAGACTAGAAATAAATCCCAAATCAGTTTAATCACAATGAACTCTTTTTAATTTGTTACAACCTTTACCTTTTTTTACTTTTATATTTTAGAGCAAAACATTTATTAATATGTTTTAGACATACATAATGATAACACTCATACAAAGAATTTGATTAACAGTTATATTTCTTTTGTATCAATGCATCTATTAACACTTTATTATATGTTATATTTATTTATAATGCATCATTGCATTCTAGCTGAAATGGAGATAACAGATATCTAAAAGTAGCACTCTAAGTGAAATTTCTGTAAATGGCTCCTCTTCACCCCACTGTCTAAGTCCCCCACACTGCAAGATGTTCACAATGGTAGAGCCGCAGCCAAGCTCACGTACTGAAATGCTGTCTCTGCTGCAGCTTGGGAAGCACCTTGCATGAGTTAGAACCACATGGTGCTTTGAGCGAGACCTCAGCTAACATTTGTCATTTGAAGCCAGTGTGATGACTACAGACTGTAGCCTTTATTCAGTCACTCAGTGTGGATACATTCAGTGCAATTCTGTGGACTGTACTAGCACTTAATCCAGCTATGTCTGCATGTCTCAATGTAGATAGATAATTTCATACCTTTATAGCCTGCTTTGCTCAAGAGTGATGTCTTGAGTGTGTGGGACTGTCACTGCATTTAGAAATCATGCTGCTAGTGGCAAAATATAAATATCCATGTTAGAGAAACAGTTCTTAATTGTTACCATATATAGAGTTTCCCTTTTGAGCAACATATTTCAAAACAGGTTTTGAAACATTTACTAAAATGTGAACAAATAATAGATTTTTCAACCTCGGAGCCATTTTAAGTCTATATTTTCAGCCATTCTTCAATCATTTATATAAGAGTGTCAGCTCCACACATGCCACAACTACACTATTTACTCTGAACTTGGAACTTCAAACAGTCCCTGGAGCTGCTAGGGGTTTGTTTATAGTTATAACCTGTGGTATTTCAAGACACAGAACCGTAAACTTCCTGTACTTGAGAGCTTGGTAGCACTCTGTTCCCTTCTGCTACAAATGGCTAATCAACTGATTATCCTAACACCTTAGCTGAGACCCTTATCTGAGAATACCTTCTACTTATTCTGGCGTGATATAGTGAACAGCACCTTGCTTATGGTTTCTCCCTGCCAAATTTTGATCTCTCAATCCTGCTTCTTCCAGACCAAGCCAAAATGATGAGGGGAAGAAAAGATGTAAGATCTCACTCTATGGTTTTCATGAGCCTGAATCAACATAATGGCATTCCTTCTTAACCACGATTAGATCATAGCATCTGTAATGTGCTGAAGAATCTATAAACAAGCTTTCAAGAGTGTCTCACCTGTTCTTGCAAGACGTAGGTGAAGACAGCCATCCATAAATATATTTCATTGGTAGAGGAGCTTGTTTTAAATAATGCTAATTTGATCCTTTCCGTCTTCTAATGTGGCTCTCTGTTTTATGATATTTTCAAGGGTTTTTAAAAACTGCTCTTTCGGGCTGGAGATTTAGCTCAGTGATTCCAGTGCCTGCCTCGCAAGCACAAGGCCCTGAGTTCGATCCCGGTAACCACATACGATGCTGGGCATGGTGACTCACATCCACCAGCCATCAATACCACACACCACAGTGCCGGGCGTGGTGGCTCACGCCTGTAATCCCAGCACTCGGGAGGCAGAGACAGGAGGATTGCTGAGTTTGAGGCTTGCCTGGGCTACATAGTGAGCTGAGGGCCAGCGTGAACTACAAAGCGAGACCCTGTCTCAAAAAAAAAAAAAAAAAAAAAAAAAAAACAACTGCTCTTTCAACACATGTACACATATAGCAAAGAAGAGATCAATACTGAACATTCCATCATAATGATTTCTCAGATATTTCTCCTTAGACACCTTTTAAGCCACAATTTCTCTTACAACAGTCTAAGCTATTATAATAAGACAGAGGCAATAGTTTTGCACTTACTATATAATATTTACCTAAGGAATGTAAGGAACTAGTAGAGTTATATCCAGAATAATCAAGCTTTTATTTTGTCAAGTCAATATGTAAGCAAGTAATATTTTTCGTGCATAATTTAGCATTCACTTTGAAGAGAAAAATGTACTATCCTTAACATACTCACAATAGCTAAAGATCAAGTCTACCTTCTCGATTGTCAAGGTCAGGTGTTGGATAACTAATGATTACATCATTCTTGAAAAGTCTTGCTTTTGATAAATAATCTCCAGGTAATAAATGTTACTTCTGCTTCTTTACAAAGACAGTTTGAATATGGGGTCAAACTAACCTTTCATTAAATCAAAGCAGTGAACCAGATGCTTAGAATAAAGATGATAATTAATCCATGGCCTTGTAGAAGAACAAAGGCTCATTTGAAGAAGGCATTTATATGCTGGAGTCATTTCTTTTGTTCTTGTTTTGTTTTGTATCTCATGGTAATTGAATTCATTAGAGATTTGAGGAACATATTAGATAAGATTATTATGTGACAGCATATCAGCCTTTTAAAAACTCTTCCTGTATGTATCAAGGGGATCAATTTACTCTAGCAAAGAAATTAAGTGTACTTCAAATAAAATGTTATCAAAAGTGAGTGAAAAAAACTCTACATTGCTTTGGTGGATTTGGTTTTTACAAATGATTATTAATAGATATCTCCCTTGATAGATATTAAGGAAAATGGATTCAAGCAAGCTTCGAAAATGTGACTAGGTCAAAATGTAAAATTTCACTCATTTTTGTATTTGTATTAGAAAACTAAATTTTGCTCCTTATTACATATGTTTGCATGTTTTTTATATTCAAAAGGAAAATAAATCCTCATTATAGATTATTTTTCACAAAGTACAGTGAAAAAATACAATTGTGTTTATATACTTTAAATTCTAATGCATGAGGAAAAAAGAGTACTTATAAATAGTTTGAAAAGCCTTTGTTCTATTCTGCCTTAAAGAAAGTTAAACTTGAGTCATTTTGTAAGAAAATAAATCCTTCTTGAGACTATAAAGTTGAATGACTTTATACAGTCATACAAACCTAAATATCATGTGATTTCACTTGTATGAGAAAAAGAGATCTGAAATTAACAGTATAATATATGACAGAGCACAGGAAATAGAAATATAAACCCTTTTCATGAGCGAATGGGATTAAGGGATGAAAGGAAGGTGTTGGAGGGAAGGGACAGGTGATGAGCAACATGAATTGGGACGCGTTGCGTATGTGTACCAACTGCACACCAGGAAACATTGTGTATTGCCAACATGTACAGAGAAGAAAACAGGTAGGAGATTAAGATATAGGAAGACGAGGAAGGAGGAAAAGGAAAGGTGCTAAGAAAAAGAATTAGTTGTGTGCCAACTGCACACACATAATCTAAATGGTATGTAGTATAAACACACACTAATAAATCAAAATTAAATTTAAAACATTTAAAAAGAAAAACTTGTCTCAAAAGTTTACCTATATGCTAAGTAAAGCAATTTTCTAAATTGGATTGGCATTAAGCAAACGCGCGCACGCACACACACACACACACACACACACACACACACACATCAAGCTCTGACAGAAGAAAATAGCCTTAATTCAACAAATATTTACTTTGTTTTTCCTGTATTACAGCCACCGTGGTGTTTGCCATAAGTGTAGCAGCAAATATTCTATGAGGAAAATGAAAAAAAAAATCAATACAACTTTAGAGAAACTCCTAAAACCAATCAGAGAATGAATGAAAAGAACAGATCACTGAGTAAAGTGGGAAATGGAGAAAACATGAGAAGGAACACAAATAACTTTGCTGAAATTTTCCTCAAATATTAATTGTTATCAGTAATAGATATCTTGGGAAATAATTGTTGAGACAAACTCTAAGTAGTGACGAGTCAGTAGAAAGACGAAAAGACAATGTTGAAATCTACGTCACTTTGAAGAGGCGAAGAAGTGAACACACGCAGCAGATTTAGAGGCCTAACCTGTTCGCTTTAGCATTATACTCCGATGGGTTAGCACCAGCAGAGAAAGCAGAGATTGAAGAGTGTAGCAGAGACCTGAAGGCTCACAACTTCATTGAAAAAGCGGGGTAAGAACTGTGCAGACACCACTTAGTTCTTTGATAGGGTGGCAGGAACTGATATTCATCTCATAAAATCACTCCTACTTGCACAGGAATATTAATTCAGTAAAAACTTAGTACCTATATTAGCAGTCCCCACTATTTTTACACAAGGCGTCATTTTCATGAAGGATTATTTTTTTCACACATTGGCAGAGCAGAATTTTTAGGATGACCGAAGCTCTTTACATTTCATTTGAATTTTACCTCTATTATTGTTGTGTCATATAAGGAAATCACTATACAGCTCACCATAATGCAGAGTTGGTGGAAGACCTGAGCTTGTTTTCCTTTCACTAGAGGCTCACAGCTGAGGAGGGAGTGAACAGTGACACCGAAGCACGTTATTTGTGGCCTCTCTATTCCATATCTACAGTCGGCTACCATCAGTGCAGAAAACCCTGGTTCACCAAAATGGAATGCTGGAAATGGAAGCAGATCTTCCAGTGCTTTTTTTGGAAATTTCATGATACTCCACTTTGACTTTAATCCAAAACATAAAAACATATGGAGATCGGAAATTCTTTCAAGCACTCTTTAAAGCGACTGTTATTTGCGGTCTCAGGCAACGGACCCTTTTCTAGCACAAACGTGATTCAGCCGGCTTATTCACAAATGGATCCTGGATAGACTTCTTCCCAGTCTCAGAGAAATACGTGGATGAGAAATCTGAAATCTTGAAACCCAAGACAGGTGATTTTGTATCAACTGGGAGAAAGGAAATCTTGGTTCTATTTCTTTCACAAATCTCTGCTAATAATTGAAATATATCAAAAATCCCAGTGCTCATTTGGTGCCCCATAATTCTAATTTGACTTTAAATCCAGCCACTTTATCTGCTGAACTGAACAAATTTTCACTCTGCCCTAAAATGATAGATTGAGTTCATTCATAAGGTTGATATATTGCACAGTAAACAAGTTTTACAACCCACTCTATGTCACTAAAGTATGTTGCCAGTAACAACTGCTTTTCTAAAAGAAATCTTTGGAGTGCCTCTCACAAATCAAAAACTCTTGTAGTGTTTTATCTTAAGAGGGCTGTCTCACTACTGTGTGTAAGAAAGGATCTGTACGTCATGCATCCATCTGCACAGAGCTGCACCAACAGACACAAGTTAAAGGCATGTATTTTGGTTGAGAGTCTTAATTGCAACCTACCAACTTTTTTTTTTTTTTTGAGACAGGGTCTCGCTTTGTAGTTCATGCTGGCCCTGATATCGCTATGTAGCACAGGCAAGCCTCAAACTCAGCAATCCTCCTGCCTCTGCCTCCCAAGTGCTGGGATTACAGGCATGAGCCACCATGCCCAGCATTTTGGTATGTGGTATTGATTGCTGCTGGGTGAGTCACCATGCCCAGCATTGTATGTGATTACCAGGATCGAACTCAGGACCTTGGGATTGTGAGGCAGGCACTGGAACCACTGAGCTAAATCTCCAGCCCCCTACCAACTGTTTTTAACCTCAGGTGACATTTTTCAGAGAGCCAGGATTTCTGTACTGACAATACACTATGTAGACTCACATTATGAAGTGAGCTCTTTGACCTAAGTAGTGAAACACTCTGTTTTCACACTTATATTGATTTAAAGATTACTCCTGACACAAGATCTAGCTGAACTGTCACTTTGCAGATAGAACTTTGAAATGAACCTGGAAGCAGTTGATTTTATATGTTCTCTATGTGGTCGACCTTCTTGGCTAAGGGTATCTGTATTTGCAGCTACTCCCTGGTGCTAGCTAGCATCACCACCTCCCCTCCATGTCACATCAGGCATTAGATTCTCATGAGAACACAATGTCCAATCTAGATCTTGTGCGCATGCAGTTTGTCGTGGGGTTGAGATCTTACAAGAGTCTAGTGGCACCACTGATCTGACAATAGACACAGCTCAGGCAGTAATGGAAGCGCAGAGTGGCTGCGAATACAGCTAAAGGTTTGCTTACTTGCCTACTACTTACCTCCTGGTGTATGATTCAGCTCCTAATAGTCCAGGGACATGTACCAGTCCATCTTCTGGTCTACATCAGTCTTGATAGCTCTACATTTGAATTAAAATGGAAGGACAGATTTTTCAGGAAACTTATGGGCTGTAAAAGTATTTAAATAAGTATAACAATAAATGAGAACAAGAGAATAAAAATTTGTGAGGAGAACTGCCAATCATAATATAGACTCCAGGTGAGATCAAATGTCATAAACTCATGATGATATGTATCTGTAGCATCTGTACAGGTATCTCTCATACTACTTTGTAGCCTGGTGTCTAGGCAGAATTATGAGTATTTATTCCTTTCAGATAGTGTGATGAAAGAACAGTAGGAAAAATAAAAAGAAAATTAGAATGCAAGAATGGCTGAATGATGTCAGAATATTTACAAATGAGGAGTAAATATAGTATGGAAAGCAGTTAATGTGAAAATTGAGTTCAAGCAACATGAAACTGTTAAAAAATATATATTGATAACAACTGAAAGAGTCCGGCCATGGTGGCTCACTACTGTGAGCACTTGAGAGGGAGAGGCAGGAGAATGGTCCTGAGTTTGAGGCTCATCTGGGCCACACGTGGAGTTCAGGGTCAACCTGAACTACAAAGTGAGACCCTGTCTCAAAAAGTGAAAACAAAACAAAACACCGAAAGAAGTACACTGGTCTGTGATTGGAGAGATGGATGTTTCTTTCAAGTTTGAATTGTTTTTGAAAGATTCCAGGTGATAATAATATATAATGCATGATAATATTATGAGAAGATAAAAGCCATTAATGGAAGGTTGGATGCGTGGTGCACACTTGTAATTCTAGCACTGGGTAGGCTGAGACAGGAGGACTGCCATGAGTTTGAGAACAACAGGGCTACAGAGTGAGTTTAAGGCCAGTCTGAACTACATAGTGAAACTTGGCCTCAAAAAAAAAAAAAAAAAAAGCCATTGATGGTGGATGAAAAACTTACAAAACTGAAAGGGTAGTATAT
Source organism: Thryonomys swinderianus (assembly GCA_004025085.1). Taxonomy (NCBI): domain Eukaryota; kingdom Metazoa; phylum Chordata; class Mammalia; order Rodentia; family Thryonomyidae; genus Thryonomys; species Thryonomys swinderianus. Next base: position 14,550 of record PVIC010003775.1, on the reverse strand, counting down.
TGACTCTGAAGCATCACGCACAAACAATAGATTTTTCTGAGTGAAAAGTTCACTAAATGTGACAAAAAACGAAAGAAGTATTAGGACCTGATAGTTGTGAAAACCAAGAAAACTGACTCTAATATAAAGTAATCATAAATATCTCAAAGCAGTTGAAGAACAATGAGAAAGTAAATATTTCATATGGGAAAGTGCATGACATTTATAATCTGACAGTACAGCATTCATGTTCCAGGTATGCATTTCATCAGCTTTATGTTATTATCTGGAGTATCTTTGTCTTTGCCCATAGCTACACAGCTATTTACCTATATCAACTCAAGGGGTAAATAATATGATAATACTTTCCAGTGCCAGATTTCAAACTCTGGACCTTGTGCTTGCAGTCAAGTATGGTGCCACTGAGCTAAATTACCAGCTCATAATAAGTTAATTATACCTTGTTCTTAGAACTGTTCTCAAGATGAACTAACTATAGATATGAAATAGGATTGTACATAAATATTATTTATTATTTCATTAGCTCTCATTTTGAATTCCTATTGACTTATTTTTTCCAAATAATGAAAAAAAGTATATATTTGATTATTCCTGTCAAGAAACTGTGACTTTATCTTTTAATAAGTTATATATAAATCTGGTGAGCTTTTGTTTTGAAAATCGCACCATTTCCTCCAGTTTGTATGAATTTAATTAAACAAACTCCTTTGTATAATCAAGTGATTTATAGGCCGTTGTATATTTGTATAGGTATTTGTCATTGTATTGTCAAAATATAAGATTGAAACATAACTTTATAACTTTAAAAAAAAATTGAGCTAGGCGTGGTGGCTCACGCCTGTCATCCCAGCACTCAGGAGGCAGAGACAGGAAGATTGCTGAGTTTGAGACTTGCCTGGGCTACATAGTGTGCTCAGGGCCAGCCTGAACTACAGAGCGAAACCCTGTCTCAAAAAAAAAAAACAAAAAAAAAAAAACAAAAAAACTGAAAGAATACATTCTTTTAAGGGAAATAGTTTAGTATCAACTGGTGTTTTGAGACATATGGAGTTCAAAAGTTATGTGTGGATTTCAGAATATTATTCGGGTTTGAGGTATTGCTAAAAATGTCCTAAGTATCTTTGAAATATCATGTAAGTCATTGATTGAGAATATATGCTAATAATTAATATTCATTAAAATGAAGATAATTAGCACAGTTTTATAGTCTATTTTTAAAACAATTACTGGTGCTCTTTTGCTACCCATTGCTAAAATCCTACCGCATACCTCTCAGTGATTCCTTGTAATGAAAAATCTACCAAAAATTTTAACCTATTTCTGACTGAAATAAGTTGTTTACTGAAAAAAGGGGAGATTAGGTCCGGAGGGTTAGCTCAGTGGTTCCGGCGCCTGCCTTGCAAGCACAAGGACCTGAGTTCGATCCCCGGTAACCACATATAATGCTAGGCGTGGTGGCTCACGCCTGTAATCCCAGCACTCGGGAAGCAGAGACGGGAGTATTGCTGAGTTCGCGGCGGCTTGCCTGGGCACCATAGTGAGCTCAGGGCCAGCCTGAACTA